>JACEGR010001623.1:0-159215 GCA_014170235.1 Listronotus bonariensis | reverse complement strand
TTATATTTACTCAGATCATAAATGTATAATGTTAGAGATTCCTAAATTTTTTAAAAAGAAAAAGTTAAAATCCAATCATATGAATTAATACACACTAACTTTGAAAATGTAATATTTGGTGTTCAAACAAAGCTTCAAAATATTAATATTTCAGCTTTATCATTTACCATGCTGAGTAATATAATTACTGATGAAATTTCCAAAAACTCTACAAAAGAAATCAAGAAATATTGTAACAAATTAAATGAAGGATGGTTTACGTATGAATTATTTAAACTTATTTCTGAAAGAAAAAAGGTTTTTAGTATTTATAAGAAATATCCAAACAATGATTTTTTAAAACAAAAACTATCCGATATAAAAAGAAAATTAGAAATACTCTTAATCATAATAAAAAAAAATACTATGAAAATAAATTTAAAAGTGTTGAGGGTAACAGCAAAAAAATATGGGATCTGCTTAAAACTTTAAGCAATAAAAATAATAAAATAAAAAATGTTAAATTCACTTTAACGGATGACATTAAAAACACAGTAACTGATGAATACAAACAAGCTAATATGTTTAATAATCATTTTACAAACATTGCTGAAAAAATTGTTAAGCAGTATAGTAATCCTAAAAATAATACATTGACAGACTTTGTTAAAAATAATTTAAGCTGTATGTACTTTAAAAAAACAAATGAAGAAGAAATAATAGAAATAATTGATGACTTGAAACTTAATATTTCTCCTGGTTTAGATGGTATTAAGCCATGTTATATTAAAAAACTTAAAAATGTTATTTCACCTTATTTATCACATTTAATAAATAAAAACATATCTAAATGTAAATTTCCTTCAGAACTAAAATTAGCAAAAATTACACCTGTATATAAAAATGGTGACAAAAAGATCTTAACAATTATAGACCCATATCTGTTCTTAGTGTTTTTCAAAAATCTATGAAAAAATAATATTTAAAAGACTAATTTCCTTTTTATACAGTACAAATTTCATTAGTAAATATCAATATGGCTTTTTAAAGGGTAGAAACACAGAGCTTGCTGTTAATGAACTATATGAATTTTTGTATCACGAATATGATCAAAAAAATAATTTAAGAGGAGTGTTTCTAGACTTTAAGAAGGCATTTGATGTAGTAGATCATACAATCCTGCTTGAAAAAATGTACAATATTGGAATAAAAAATCGTTGTTGGGATTTATTTGAGGACTATCTAAAAACAGATATCAAATAACGGTTGTTGGAAAAATAGAGAGTGAAAAAAATTGATTAAATATGGAGTACCGCAAGGAAGTGTGTTAGGGCCTTTGCTGTTTTTGATTTATATCAATGATATTGTAAATTGTGAACTAAAAGGTAAAATTTTACTATATGCAGATGACGTAGCACTTTTCTATAGTGGTACTCATCATGTGATGGATAATAATATATTACATGACTTATTTAATATTCAAGAATGGTGCCATAAAAATAAATTTTATTTAAATGAAAAGAAATGCTGTTATATTGACATTGGCAGGAAATATAATAATATGCTTCCTCAAATAAATTATAAAATAAACAATGAAATAATTAAAAAAGTTGACTGTTATAAGTATTTAGGAATAATGATTGATAGTAATTTAAATTTTAAAGAACATATAAATTACATTATTTCGAAAATAAGTAAACTAACTGGTTTATTTAAAAGATTTTCATATTTTTTAAATCTTCATACTAAAAAGTTATTATATAATAGTTATATTGAATCGAATTTAATATATTTAGCATCTGTTTGGGGAAGAGCAAACAAAAATGATTTAAATCGCTTACAAAAATGTCAAAATAAAGCAATTAAGTCATTATACAATATACCATATGATACACATTTTGATGAGTTATATAGCATGACAAAGATATTTAATGTAAATGAAATAATATATCAACAAGAAATAAAGTTAATTCATAAAATGTGTATCAATGGAATTGTCACCAATCTAAAATTAACGGAAAGAAGTTCAGTTCATAATTACCAAACTAGAAATTGTAATGATCTTAATTTTAATAAAACAAATACCGCTAAAGCAAAAAAGCTCTTATGCACCATGGAATAATTCGTTATAATGAAATACCCAATGCTCTTAAACAAACTCAGAATACAATAAAATTTAATAGACATTTAAAAAAATTTATTTTTCAAAAAGAGATTAAATTTATATTTAAACATAATAAAATAATTCGCTGTAAAATTAAACATATTCTCAATTTTTTATTTACTTAAATCTATAATGTTAGTATAAAATAAACTTATTATTAAGTTATATAATAATTATTATGTAGTAACAACTTATATTAAAGTATTTAAATGAAATATTTAAACTAGAAAGTAAAATTAGAAATGAACACACAAATTGAATCCTAAATAAAATCTTTGTATTTTTAATGGATTCTGAATAAATAAAGATTTTGCATTGAAAGTGTCTGGTTGAATAGGCTGGAATGGTTGGTCGGTTCCGTTTTGACGTAAATGAACATGCTCAGTTGTCATTCGATACGGTTACCTCTACCTTCCTGGCCTTGCTTTAACTATCTAATATGTTGGTCACACTGTCCCTTACCTGCGCTTCGCCTAATCCCAACTCGATCATCTCCTGGCTCTGGTGCACCAAGCTCTGCCTTTCCTGCGCCTCTGGTGCCTCAGGAGTCATTCCGTGCAGTAGCCCCGCATGTTCGCTGCGCAGAGCCTCTAAACCTTGAGCGACAGTACGCACTGCGGCCACGATCTCCTCCTGCGTCATGGCGGTCATCTTGCCCAGACTTTCGATTTTTTTACTAGAACAAAATATTCAATTAAACATTAATTTTATTTATTAATTTAAAAATCACTAAGTACTCCCCGAAAAAATAATTGAAGCTAAAACATGTATACGAAAAGACAATAATATAATAGCCCCTGGGCAAGTAATGTAATTGACTTCTTGATAATAACACTTTTAAAACCTTTTCGGGGTTTCTTCTGCCGAGTCTACCACGAATATTCATACGCCATATATGGAAGCGGTGCCGGTGTTTTAACACAGCCTGTCAATGTCAAATGTTTCGGGTGTCGGACTGGGCAAACGCGTCACATGTCGGACAAGTTTGCCACAATGTTTACATGCAATTTTTAAACATTGTGCCGAAAATCGTAAGGGTTACAGTTACGAAACCCGACCAATCCGATATCCAAAACATGTCCATGGGTCTTATGGTTTCGTGACTGTAACACTTACGATTTTTGGTACAATGTTTAAAAATTGCATGTAAAACATTGTGGTAAACTTGTCGGACAAAAAAGTGACAAGTTTGCGCAATCCGACATTCAAAACATTTGACATTGACATGCTGGGTTAAAACGCCGCTTCCATATATGTCGGTATAAATATTCGTGGTAGACTCGTCAAAAGAAACCCTCCCTAAAAAGGCTTTAAAAGTATTATTATCTTGAAGTCAATTTCATTACGTAGTATGAATAAAGAAAAGTTTTACTTTTGATTATGTATGATATTTAATAATTATAGCCTATCCAAGCTAACAATTATAGGTTGGCAATGCGAATATTCCTATATCATTAAATTTCGTTGTTCAAATAATATAAAAGGTTAGTTTTAATAAACTATAGAAATCTTGGGTGTTAAAAAATTGTTAGAAGAAAACTAAGGAAACAATACCTGGACGGTTTAAAATAAAAGAACGGTTTTAGATGTTGCCGGACATAAAGTATTTATATAAGAAAAATTTTAGATGTTGATTTTTTCTTTAAAATAGATGGTAGTTTGCCTTATAAACATAGGGTCAAAAATAAACCATTAGGGAGACATCACGAAAAAATTTAACAAAACAATGTCTTTATTTTTCTTTTCTTAAAAACAATATATGTATTGTTATTAAACTACCCAGCAATATTCACTAAAGATATATTACAAATGCCTTAATAGGTGACAGCAGACAAATATGTTTTTTTATATAAAATAAATTTCGCCTTCCCGGCACGGTATTATTTACTTTTTATTATTTTATTTAAAATTGGTAAGTTTAATGAAAAAAATACAAGAATTTAAAAAGTTTCTAAATTTATAGTTTTTGAAGTCGATGCATAAGTCTATCTTAATTTTATTTAGCAAGAACAATAGGGTTATTCTATTTACACTACTTGTTTATTCCTAAAATGTGCAAAAATATTATATATTTAATATATAAAGTGTTTTTTATAATAGCAATATTTTCGTAGAATTTCATTATTCTAGCGCTTTTCGTTTTTGAGATGAACAATAAAAACGTTATTTTTGCCATTTTTGTACCGCGATATCTCCTTAATGGTTGACTTTTGACACTATTTATAAAGCAAACTACTCTTTATTTTAAATAAAAATCACCTCATCCTAAAATGTTTCGCATTTGTTTAGAAACACCCTGTATATGTAAAATTTGTGAGGTAAAACTCATGGTAGCTTCTCTTTCAGAAACGTTGATAATTAAAAAAACTCGTAACTTATCTAAATGCAGAAAGCTGGTTAAAAATCGAATCTAGTTAGAGGATAACCAGACTTCTTAATAACTAAAACAAAGAGAACAAAAAGATAATGGTTCTTCTGTTGCATATATTGCTTCAATAAATAATAAACAAAATAATAGGTTTTTACCCATACAAAAATAGTACTTTAATTTATGTTGAAGTCAGGATATATTTTGAAAATTATCCCAAGCCCAAAGCGAGGAATAATTTGTTTTTAATCGGTACCGAGAATATATTTTATTTTACATATTTAAACTTGAAAAATGGGTACTTATTTCTTAAGTCCTAGAAAAATATCATGTAAAAGCCATTTAAACATAACATTTTTATTAAAAAATAAATATTATTTTGTCATTAACCACAGCACTTAAAATTAACATCGGCAACCGTAAATAACAGCAAAGACAATATGTAGTAAAACTTTAATCGTCTTTTATAATAGTCAAATCACATTTTAAATTGTTATACTTTTCATGCATGTTGACATATTTTCTTCATAATTTTCGAAAAATACAGGAACTTAACTCAATCCCGGTGAACTAATACAATTTGATATATCTAATGACCTTTCAGCATTTGGACAATTAATACCTTTTTATAAAGAATAACTTTTTTTTCGTAAAATTAGAAATAAAAAAACTTTCCCTATAGTTCCTGGGCTAGTAATGAAATGGACTCCATGGTAAGAAAACTTTTAAAACCTTTTTGGCGGGTTTTCTTCTGACGAGGTCTATCACAAATATTCATACCACCATATATGGAAGCGGCGCTTTAACCTAGCCTGTCAATGTCAAATGTTTTTGTTGTCGGTATGGATAAACGCGTCACTTTTTGTTCGAACAAGTTTACCACAATTTTTACATGCAATTTTTAAATATTGTGTCAAAAATCAGTAAGGGCAACAGTGACCAAACCGGTCTAGTTATCCGAAACATGTGTCTAAACCTTATGGTTTCATGACTGTAACCATTACAATTTTTGACACAATGTTTAAAAATTGCAAAGGTGACGCGTTTGCCCAGTCCGACACCCGAAACATTTGACATTGACAGGCTTGGTTAGAGCGCCGCTTCCATATATAGCGGTATGAATATTCGTGGTAGAGTCGTCAAAAGTAACCCCTCTAAGAAGGTTTTAAAAGTGTTGTTATCATGAATTCCATTTCATTGCAGGTCTCGGCACTAGTATGACGCCAACTTACATAGACACCATTCCTAATTTTAAAAAAATTAAATAAAAAAGCATTTAGCACCAGCAGTGCAACAAATTACGAGGAAGAAAACAAGTTTTTAGCTAACTTGCACCTATTACACAATTTTTACCATAAACTTGCATAAAAATAAAATAAAATAAATATTTATTTAACGAGAAATTAATTAGATAATCAATTAAATATAATAAAACCATTTCTCTGAAAAATAAAATATTCTTTTTACAACAAATACGTTATATAGGTTTAAAATTTAAAGTAAATTCGATTTAAATTTTGATAGTCCAAATAATTTATCGATATTACTATTGCATACCATGCAGAAAAATGTAAAATGAAAGGTAAATTAAAGGGGTAAGAAGCAAGTCTTATGCCACTTAAGTTATAGCCCAAGAGCCTGTGAGCGGCACCTTCGTATTTGATAAAAGCTGAAAGTCTCTCGGTGCATACTCCCATCATAGTAGGTAGAAGCAATGGTAGATTATGAAGTTTGACTCATAGTGGTTTTGGCAGGTACCAGGTACCAAAAGTTAATGACTTGAAACTTAACTTTCGTCATTTGGTAAAAGCTAAATTTTAGATATGTTATTTGGATACCTATTATAAGATATTTCCTTAGTCGCCAGACAGTTTTGACAGTTCCAACGCCTTGGCAGACAAACATTTTGGGACGGCTCAATGGTTTGAAAAAGTCCAATATTTCTGTTATTTAACAAGATTTGACAAAAATCATATATAAGAGTTGTAGGGTTTTAAAATAGGCATTTTCTAAAAATATTTCGATGTATACAGAGTGTCCGAAAATTGCTGTGAGATCAGTTTTTTTTATTGTTTTATGGAACACTTTGTATACATAAAAATATTTTTAGGAAATGACTCTTTAAAATCCTTTGTATAAGACCCTGCAATTGCACTGAAGTCCTGACACCCTGTACAAACTTATTGTTTTTCAATTATAGCAGAATAGAAAAAAATTTTTTTTTGTAAATAAATAAAATTAGATATTTACACGTAATTTTAAATTCTCAACTTCCTTTTCTTTATGATAGTTTTCGATATTAGCCAAAATACAGGCACTTTACTCTTCAGCAAAATTATTTTTTGGCTAAGCCTCGTAGATGACTGATACATTATATGTATCTGATGGTTGCATTTTAGGTTTTGGACCATGCAGAACTTTTTATGAAAATAAGTTTTGTTTCGTAAAATTAATAATAGAAGTTTCTTATATGAAGCCAATAAACGTAGACACAGTGAATAGTATTATAACAGTATTAAATACAGAAACTAAAATAAAAAATAAAGTCTATAAATATTACTTAAAGGAATGCCAACGCAAACAAAGCAACAAAAGTAATGAAAGAAACACAGCCAAGCAATAAAACAAAATCCAAAAGACAACTACACAATAGCAAAAAATAAAAATAAAAATATAACTTACATTCTATACGCATTTATGGTTTTAGACATTTTCCAATCTTCACGGGTTTACCATTAGGTACCACAACAACTACTATTTGCAAAAACTTTTGAGCTCTACTATTTATTCAGACTTTTTAGCAATACTACCGTTAAATTTTCCAGAAGTTTTTTAGGTTATATCACAATTTTTTAAATACGCACGCGTGTGGTATATTTTCTAAGGCTAACTAACGCCTCCCTATTCTAAATTATCTGCGTTATAGTAGATTCAAGCGATTTTTTAACATAGGCGACTTACGATTAAATATATGGTTTTGTATAATGTATAAAAATTATTATCGAACGATTTTGAGTTTTAATTTTTTGTTATTGTTTTAGATCTGAAACAAAAAAAGAAATATATTTAATATGTATCATAACTTTAAAAAGTAAACATAAAGGAAAATATAAATGCTAAAAATAGGGATGTAAGGGTGATCACAAAACCCTTTTTAATAATCCCAAGGGTTAAAAAGCTAGACTTTTGGCTCTCGATAAGCATTATCAAATTAGCTAAGTTAAGCAAAACCAAACAGGGTTACTTATTACATGAAAACATCTTGTGCTGTTCAGAATCCATGTTACACTGTACTGGCACTACAGTATTGTTTAAAACGTGCCGTGAAATGCATTATTTTTATGTTGTGGTACTTTGACAACACTAACGGAACATGCCCAGTTCCAATAGGTTAAATATCTAGAAATCCGGCACCTGCGGTACCTAGTACATAACCCTTATAAAAGCCTTGTGTGTGGGCTTTAAAAAAAGCCTATAAAGATTCTCAAAAATCCTTTGTTTTTTCAGTATTACAACGGGCAACACTAAAGATATTTTAAGTTTTAAAATGACAGGTTGCGTATACTAAAATATAAATATATCAGTTTTTTTTTTTAAGTTACAAAAATTACTTTTTGCCTTACCAATAACATTTTTAAACAAAAGTAAACAATGTTTCCATTAAAACTAAACACGTGATAAAAAATTATATAGAGCCTTTGAGTTTGCCGGCTTTTCGGGTTCTCAACGTGTGAAAGGTCTCATATACTCCATACATTCGATAGCGTCGATCCATCGCCCGGATTCCGCTAATGTGAAAAGGCAGTAACGCCATAAATGTTGCGTTTTTTAAATGAAACACACTATTTACTACAACATTTTTCGATGCTAAGGTCAATTCTAAGTGATTTTTAAATAAGGTTACTATACGTCTATCATCAACTGATTTTGAGTTTTTGACGCTTGAACAGTCACATTTTCGGCTTATGTTATTTAATTAAATTAAGCTTCCGTGAACCAGCGAACGCGACGTGACGTTAGGGGGTCATGAGCGCGTAAATGTCACATAAAAACACGTCCGTGACACGCCAGGTGGAACGACAACGCGACGCGCGTTTTTGACTGTTCTAATGCGTCCACGCCGCGACTCGCTCGCTGTATGCCGAAAGTTTTAATTAACAATATAAAATATATTTAATTAAATTAAGCTTCCGTGAAACAGCAAACGCGACGTGACGTTAGGAGGTCATAAGCGCGTAAATGTCACATAAAAACACGTCCGTGACACGCCAGGTAGGACGGCAACGCGACGCGCGTTTTTAACTGTTCGAATGCGTCCACGCCGCGCTAACGCCGCGACCCGCTTGCTGTTTGCCGAAAGTTTTAATTAATAATATAAAATACACGTAACGCACGGTAGAACCTGACACTAGTGACAAGTAGGGATGCGACATCGAAAGCCAAAAATCGATGGTAACATCAAAAGCTGACTATCGATAGGAAACATACATCAAACCAGAAACAACATTTTTTTTTCAAACAGTGTTTAAAAAACATTGATGTTACTTGTTCGATTTATCGCTGCCATCGATGGTGAGCCCTCGATGTTACCTTCAATGTTTGGCTTCGATGTCGCATCCCTACTTCAAAGTCATTGAAATGTTAATTACCTATTAATAGATTTTATTTTAGTTCTTCATAATCTTCTTTTTGATTCATAGGCGTTTTCTTGAGACTTGCAATCAAGCGTTACCCTCTACCTCAGTTATGGCGAACCTTTTTGCACGTACGTGTCATTTTTGAACAAAAATGTAAAATGATGTCGTTGACGTGCCATAATTAAAAAGTCACTTCATATTTTTTTAACTAACCTCAAATACGGAAGATAGCGTGCCATTCAAATTTTCAGGTAGCCTAAATGTTTCAGAACAAAACAAAAAAAATTGGTTCTTTACTTCTACTCACCTAAAAGAAAACAAAAACATTACAACATGGTCGCGTGCCGAAATTTTAACTCGCGAGCCAACTTGGGCACGCGTGCCAATCGTTCGCCATAACTGCTCTATCTTCTGTAGTTTTTATCTAAAGAATACCTCATTATGTAAAACATAACGAAAATGGGACTGTTTATGCGTCAATAACTCAAAAACAGTTTAAGATAGACTTATAGTACCCTAATTGAAAAACAATTAGAATTAACAATAGAACCCAAAAATGTAATAATAAATAGGGTGTTTCATTAAAAAAACGCAACATGAATGGCGTTTTTATGCAATGGTTTTTTTAATACTACGAGCTAAATTACATTAATTGGCTATCTTGGATTTCTTAAAAAATACAGGGAGGTCAAAAAATATGCCATTTTGCCCCTAAAAGGGAATGCTCTGTACAAGGTTATAAAACCACGGCTAAACATGATCAAGATCCGTATGTATGTATCTCTTTCTTCATTTAAATTAGTTTTGGTAGTATTCTTTGGAAGTATAGAAAAAAATCCACAAGATGGCTTTTTAATTTTTTTATTTGAGGTTAAAACTATCCTTTATGATTTAAAACTGTACAAAAAGTTCCCCATATTTTTTATACGCAAACTGATAACGATTCGAATTTAGGAATGTATTACTCGTTTAGTAAAACACGTATTATACAAATCATCAGAATCTGTTGTTGTGAGTTTCCCTAATATGATTCCTATTTTCAAGATTTAAAAATTCACAAGGTGAGTTCTAATTAAAAAATAAACCCATTTTCGGTACAAACGGAAGTACCTAAGATGGTAGTGGTGACAAAAAATATTAAAAATTAAAAACCTATACGGTAACATAACCTAATTTTACTACTACTACTACTGCTACTAATTTTAAATGTCATTTTTAATTAACATTACCATAGGTTGAAAGGAATTCTCAAACTTTTAAACAGAGAACGTACCAAGCATAATATTTTATATTTTAAATATAAGTAGTTTATCAGGATCACCCTATACATCACAAAATTTAATTTAATACATTCCTAGTAAAAAAAACGGACAAACAAAATTTTGTTCCTAAATAACTTTTTGGTTTTTGACCGATTTTAGTTAACTTTTGGTCCAGTTGTAGCTTCTTTTATTAAGATTATTATTATTTAATATGGGGATTGCAAACATTTTTATGGTGTTTTACAGGGAAGAGCCAAATGTTGCATTTTGACCCAAATTTTCGAACACTCTATGGAATAATTTTATGTCCCATTTTTTATCAGTGTATTGGATTTTAAAGCCCAATCTTTTCTTAACATTTCCTTCTTTTTATTTATATTGGTATCTCTATTCTAAAAGAAAATACATACAATTTTTTAAAGAAAGCAATGCAATTTAATAATTATGATGGTCGTAATATACGCTAAAATGCGAACATATTGGGGAAACTTAAAATATGGACGGTCATATTTCCGAAACTAATAAAGATAAGTATATCAAATGTCGTATTTTCTAAGGGTCTTTAAATGATCTTTTACTGGTGATTTAATATACACAGTGGCGTAGCTAGAGGTGTTGGGGCCCGGGGCAGCAAGTGAAGTCCGGGGCCTATGTCTTTTTTGTATGGAAAAAAAGTTGGAGTGAAAAAAGTCCTCACCTACAAAATGGGCCCCCATGTCAAATAATGTACTTTCTTGAGGTCGGGGCCTCTTCTTTGTACACTTTTCCTTTCCTAACAAAAATCTAAACAACCAAAAAAAAAGATCCTTACGTCTAACAGGGCCCCTTTTTACTATATTCTATCTCCTTTCTCTGATATGAGCCCCAACATTTTTCTACACTTTTCTGTCTACACAACAAGTAACACAAGAGGTATACCTTTTTCATATATTAATCCCCCTTTTGCCCCCCGCTACTCTAGTGAATATACAAAAATTTGATTACTGATTTGGAAACCATAAAACCAACTAGATAAACTAATATTTGTATTTATTTTTATCATACAAAAATAAAAAATTTAGGTGTAAAAGTATAACTACAAACAAATTTCATTGTCTTTTTAAAAAAGTATGTTTTCTTTTAGAATAAAGATAGATAAATAAAAATAAAAAAAATATTAAGAAAAAATGGGGCTTTAAAATCCAATACACTGGTAAAAAATTGTACCGTTAAATTACTCCGATAAGTGTTCGAAAATTTGGGTCACAATGCAACATTTGGATCTTCCCTGTATAACAACGAATTCCATAAAAATGTTTACAATCCCCACATTAAATCATGATCTTGATGAAACGATCTACAATTGGACAAAAAGATAATAAAATTGAAATCGGTTAAAAAACCAAAAAGTTATTTAATATTGAATTTTACCAATTTTTTTCCAGGAGTGTATTTAAGAGTTACACAATAAACCTACACCGAGAAAAATCAATTTTGATTCAATTTTGATTTTCCACAAAAGATCAATTCCTAAGCGCCTGGTGAAGTACAAAACAACAACTCCTTATAGTGGAAATGTTCAAATTTCCGCTCCACAACCCTCGATTTTCAAAAATATACACTCTAATCCTATTAGAATATACAGTGCGTACAAAAATAATTTAAACTATTTATTTTTGAAATAATACAAGCCTTTACGATTGTTTTTCAGTCTATATGCACTTTCTATAAAACTGGACGCAATTATTTAGCCAAGCAAATTTACTTTTATTTTTTCATATATGTAAGCACCGATTTTAAAATTTAACACGTAATAATTAACCAGTTATTTTCGACTAATGTAAATGTAACTCGAGTGACGTCTACATTTTTTTTCTATTTTTATTTGATTGTGTGTCAAGGATGGCCTACACTAAAGGACCTCGCGATTACTACTGTCAGCATAAGGGTGTTTTTTGAAGAAAGAAAATCCTTGTAACATTATGGAACGAAATTGTACTAAATATAAAAAATTGTACTAAACACAGCAATATTCAAATCATTAACGGTTAAAAGTTAAGAATACGGTGGCCCTGAATAACTTACCGAAAATCAATGAAAATACATTAAAATGTATTAGAAAAGTTTGCCACCCGCGTTTAACTATGACCAAGAAGGATAGAAAAAAAAACGTTTCATATTTTTTTATCTATTACCTTTTGAGCTTAAAAAAAGAAAGAAATGAACATCAAAAACTCAAGAAAAACTTTTTTAAATGGAATACCCTGTATATTATGTAACCATTAAAAACGCCTTTGAAAAAACAAAAATACCACATTAGATATATCTCTCTTTATTAGTTTTTTAAACATGGCCACTTAAATCTGAAAATTAGTAGATATAATTTTCATTATACCTACCTACAGAACTAAGGTGAGGCTGTAATAGAAATTATACCCAGACTTACATGGACATATTTCCAAAACTATTAAAAATGGATACATCATTTTTCTTGAGTTCTTGATGTTTAGTTGTTTCTTTTTTAATGCTCAAAAGATAATAATATGAAAATGTATGAAACCTTTGTACAGGAGGTTTTTTTCTATCGTTTTTGGTTATAGTTAACATATACATGCCTAACAGAAAAAGTTAATATTTTAAGAAGTATATAGAGACTATATTAAATAATAAATCAATTGTTTTTTTAATGTTTATATAAATGTTCTACTTTTATGTATAAATACTATACTTTGGGCACTTAATATTGAGAAAAGTACCTAGTAGGTAACTATAGTTACCGACTTTTTAAACCAATGTAAAATAATTTTTCCTACTCGCGTGCGAAAAAGTTAACTTTTCCGCACTACTTTTCCACACTAGTGCGAACAAGTACAAAAATATTAAACCAAATATTAGCGAGTCGCAATGAAGGATTTTATTACCAATAATAATAAGTACAAGTAGGGTATTGGGTAGTATTGTGTTAAAATAAAAAAATAATAAAATCTTGTTTTTATGTTTTCCTTACGCTCGTAGAAAAATAGCGTTTCTAACACGTGCCGAAAGTGCCTTTTCCGCACTTGATTGCTTGTCCAAACTCCACTACGCGTCGTGTCAACTGCACGTGCGGGACTTTCAGCACTAGTTAGGAAATATACTATTTTTGTTCAGGTGCTTTAGTTCAACTTAAAGTATAACCAAAGTATAATATTTGAGCCAGACTAACAGAATATTAATTGTTTTATAAAATTAGTAGTCAATAGTTCTAATGAAAGCCACGATGACAAATTATATAGCTTTTTTAAAAGTATTTTTCGTCTTTAGGATTTAGTTTATCTAGGCACTTTAATATTTGTGGGATATGTTAAAAAGCCTTCTTTACTTAAAACGAATTAAACGCCATAAAAAATAGGTCTTTAATATAAGTAGTGTTCGTAGAGAAATCACAGTCACTAGTCAGCGCCAAACAGGTATTATTATTTAGTCAGGTGACCGGTGGCCAAATGGTCACCAGATGTATTTCTAAATTCTGTTTGGCGCTGACTAGTTTGTGATTTCTCTACGAACAGACCTATAGAACATTTATTTTCTCAACAGATTAAATGTACTAACATTAGTACAATATCGATTAAAACTAGGGCCTTTATTTACTCGACGGCAATAACTGCTAGACGCGAGGCGCCGTTATAAAAAGGACGCAGGGCGCCCCCTGACGTCATCAAAGGTGCATGCGCAAAAACGAGGGGTGGGGTATAGTTTTTTACAGCGAGTCAGTTCCGCAATATTGATGTTTTGTTAAGAGATAAATAGATAAATTAGACGCGTGCCATTAATTTGATCAGGAGCCCAATTTTCAACGGTAAAGGAATAGAAAGCTCCCAACAGAAAATTCTTCTTTCAGAAAGAGGCAAATAAAAGAAATTTTACACCAAAACCAACAAAAATTTTTACTGCCTAATTCGAAAATAAAAGCCCAGGCCGGGGATCCTTCAATCTCGTATACCATCGTATCGCGTTCGACATCCATATAATTTCGCATAAAAAAACGGCGTTCTTTAAGCGACATTACGTTGATCACGCATTCGACACTGTGTAAGGAGATTGGAGAATAGACCTGCTAGGAATAGAATTTTTGGTTTAAAACAAAAATAATATATTATGCAGTTTTGACGCGAGAAGTTTAAAAACATAACACATTTAGGAACGCAGGTGGACACTTTTGCATCCTGCTTCCTTTTTAATGTTATTGTTTGTAACCAGGCCAAACGTAATTTTAAATACCTTATAAACGCGTGAAATTTCACAATGATAATGTATTGTTACATGTTGCATTAGAAGTATTAAATTAATTCTGGTAAAGTTAGAAGCATACCGAGTGTTCCCGATGTACAGTGTAGTTCATTATTTGTGCATAAATGGAAAACTTTTTATTTGAAATTTGTCAGAAAATTGTATTTCTTATCAAAGTTAGTGCATGGCCTTAAACTATATTTGCAGTAGTTGTATTATTAATAGTTCAGTGGTATACAGGGTAGCTCAAAAATATTAAAAACTGCTCAAGAGTAAAGTGCCTCTATTTTAAAAAATATAAAAAATTGTAAAAGAAAAGTTATTTAGAATAAAAAGGTACACCTAAACACTAAGTCATGGCTTTCTATTCAATTTTTTTTCATTCTTAATTATAAATTACCTGTTCTACATTTTTAGAGGAATTTAAAACAAAAATTTTGGTACATTGAATTAACAAATTTTATATGTACCTACATTATTATTTATCACACATTTGTCTTATTAAAAAGCATATTTCTAAATTTCTAGGGTCCAATTAAATACCCTTGCAACAAGCTTAAAGTTAGTAGTTACAAAAAAAAACAGTATATTTTTATAAATTTGCAAAAAAACAGTATATTTTTATAAATTTGCTTCCATTTAAATATTTTTGTTAATAAAAGTAAGTCGGTTCTAACTGCTTTAAAGTAATTTTTAGTCAAAAAAATGTATTATATAGTGTTAATTCAAAATTTTCAAAAAAAATTAAAAATCTAAATAGGAGATCGTGACTTGGTATTTAGGCATAACTTTTAATTCTAAATAACTTTGGTCTTTAACATTTTGTTGTATTTTTAGAAATAAGACTAATTTACTCCTAAAGAGCTTTTAGTTTTTTTGACCTACTCTGAATATCCTTTAACTTTTATTAAAACTAACTACTGCAAAAACAGTTTGAGACCATGCACCAACTTTTATTATGATTTTTTTGACAAATAAAAAAGTTTTCCATTTAGTGCATACTTAATGGAACACACTGTATGTATGGCTTCGTCCTATAACATTTTTATCAGAGGGAGCCCCCTGCGGTATCTTGCACAAAATAAAAAGTACCTAAATAACTTTTATGAGCTGAGCATTTTGTGTATAACTTTTGGATTAAATTTATTATTCTTCAATATTATAAAAAAGGTATACGTTGTAAAAGTTAATTTAAGCCGGCGTTTTTGAGATATTCGTATTTTAAAAAGTACTTTCTGTATGTACTGGTCTAAGCTATACAGGGTGTTTCAAAATAAAATAATAATCTTTAAGATTGTAAATCCTCCCCTGAAAAATTTAAATAAACCTATGTAACAAATGCCCTAACGTTTCAGATACATGATGGCAAAGTAAATGAAATAGCTTTTTTTACCATTACGTATGTATCTCAAAACTTAGAACAACCCTCTAGAGTTTACAATAAAATTGATAGCAGATTCTAATTTCTAACCTCCTAAAACCTCTTCAATTCGAATATTGTGACAATACGCCTATTATTAGCGAAATTATTTATCAAAAATTTAACCAGAATAAAGTTTGGACACCCTGTATCTCCGAAATGATCCAATAGTGAACTAGTGTAAGTTGGGTTTAATCGTCATATTTTAGCCTTAGAATTTTTTTTTATCCGCACCATTTTAAGACACCCAAGTATAAGATTAGGCATTTAAAATAAAATCTAAATAGCACTCTCATTTTTTTTAAAGTAATACCAAAATGTTTTTGGTTTTTGTTACATTTTAAACCAGTATTTAAGAGCTTCCAATTACTACCTTACCGCAACCGGTTTGTATCTCTTCAAGTTTCCCAAATCCCAATGGTGACCCTCAAATTTGGAACACCCCGTAAGTAAGATTTCCTGTAGGGCGCATCTTATTTTCTGTATGTCAAACAAATTGCATTACGAGTGGTAAAAGGTTTAATAATAGTTTTACTGTTCAGACCTGTTACAATGAGAAGCAAATTTTTAGAGTCAGTCATTTCATGTTCCTCATTTAATTACATATGGAAAAACTTTTTTTCGGTTCCGTTCTATCTATATCTTTAGGTTACGGGTCCTTAATAGCCACATCCAATAGAAACTTCTATTACTTTTCCTCGTGAAGACCGTCTTTCTAATTTTATTGTCGTTTTATAGATCAGCGGCTCACTAGAAAGTCGATATGTAGAAAAAATGGCTTTTATTTAGTAACTCTGAAACGATTAAGACAAAATCATTTGTAAACAAGGTGTTAAAAAAATGCGAAAAAGTGGAGAAAAATCCTTCTTAAAAATAAAAGGTATACAGGGTAGCTCAAAAATATTAAAAACTGCTCAAGAGTAAAGTGCCTCTATTTTTAAAAATATAAAAAAATGTAAAAAGAAAAGTTATTTAGAATAAAAAGGTACACCTAAATACTAAGTCATGGCTTTCTATTCAATTTTTTTCTTTAATTATAAATTACCTGTTCTACATTCTACATAAAAGGTAGTTTGTTGTATAAACGTTGAGTCAATGGTAAAAAATAAAAAATGGCTTTATTTTTTATTTTAAAAACAAAGTATTGAATTTTAACTACCGATTATTGTCAATTAAAGAAAGAATCAAAACGCCCTAATAGTTGAAGACAAATAAATAGTTTTTTTTTAATTAAATAAATTTTCTCGTCCCGACACGTTATGCTTTACATTTTATTTTTATATTTGAAATTGATAAGTTTAATGAAAAAACTACAATAGTTAAAAAGTTTCTTCTTAAATCAGTAGATTCTGAATACTCCAAGCTATTGTTTTTTTTTTCGTTGTTTTAGTTTTTCTTTAACGCTAGGGGTAGACTATTTCCACCTCTTCCATAAATTATAAAAAGAGCACAAATATTTAAAGAGTGTATTTTTATAACATGTGCGAGGTAAATAATAGCTTTTTCACCCGAGGTAGATATATAATTTTTTCATTGCTAACATTGATATTGTTACAGACTTTCAAAAAATGTGTTTAGGTTATAGAATTTTAGAGAGTTAGGATCATTTAATTTAGTTTGTTAATTTATTTAAATAATTTACCTTAATTTTTCCAAGTTCTTTCATCACTTTCGAAGGTTTCCGAAAACGCCCGAATTATCTATTAATAACTTTTATGCCATCATGTACTATGGAATTTTCACGATATTTCTCGAATATTCTAGATCATTCTTTACTCTTCCACCATACTATAAAAGGGCGACGGGAAACCTAGGATCAGTCAGTATAAATTCGACTTTTGTGTTGTAAACTTCGAGACATTGACAAGAGTAGATTTTGTCGTTGTTGTAACCATAGTTACGTTCCATTGTTAATAAAGGTATAAAAACGAAGACACGTGTTTTTATACGAGGTGATACGGAACATTTGGTGTCAGAAGCGGAACGGAATTACCCAAGGAAGACGAAGTAGTCAAGAAGAAAATTTGAATGCCAGTTGAGACCAGACAACAAACAGCCGTTATGGAGGAAATTAGTGCTCTAATTAAGCTAATGATGAAAAAACAAGAAGACTTAAAAGAAGATCTAAAAGTAATGAAGACGAGCCAAGAATCCCTGAAAGAAGACCTAAAGAAAGAAATGCAGACAAGCCAAGAATCCCTGAAAGAAGACCTAAAGAAAGAAATGCAGACAAGCCAAGAAGCCATGAAAGAAGACCTAAAGAAAGAAATGCAAACAAGCCAAGAAGCCATGAAAGAAGACTTAAAATTAATGAAGACTAGTCAAGAATCCCTGAAAGAAGACCTAAAGAAAGAAATGCAAACAAGCCAAGAAGTCATTAAAAATGAAATGAAGACCAATTTAGAAGAAATGAAGAAAAGTCAAGAAGAAATGAAGACAAATCAAAAAGAAATGAAGCGGGAAATCAAAATCAGTCAAGCAGAAACGAGACAACAAATCGAGAAAATTCAAAATGATATAAAAAAGGACAAGAACAAATGAAGCAAGAGATAAAAGAAAAGATAGTGAAGATTCGAGAACACCTGAGGGAGAATTTCATCAATGCCAAGATGAGATGAGAAAGGAAATGTTGCTTGAATTAAAACTTACAAAAGAAGATGTCAAAGAAGATATAGAAGAAATAGAGAAGACTGTGCAGTTAGTTCAAGGTCAAATGCAACAAGAAGTGCAGCAATTACACCGGCAAATTCAAAATATAGCCAGTACAGGTGTCGTTCCAGGATGTGGTACTCCAGCAACTGTTATGAAACCACCAACGTTTGACGGAAAGGTACCGTGGGTTACGTACCTTAGACAATTTGAAGCTGCTGCGAACGGCAATAATTGGAGTTTACCAGAAAAGGCGCGCGCACTAGTGCTTGCTCTACGAGGTGAGGCCATGGAGGTATTAAGAAATATTCCTGAAGAGAAACAAGGCGACTATCAATCAATTGTAATGTTCCTAGAAATGAGATATGGCGAGACACATTTGCAGGAAGTTTATAAGGCGCAGCTGCAGGGACGAAGACAAAAATATAACGAAAGCCTTCAGGAATACGAAGCTGACATCGTACGATTGATTAATCTGACATATCCAACATACCCAGAAGAAATAAAACAAGAACTAGCCGTGGGTAGTTTCATTGAAGGTCTACGCGATCCAGACATGAATCAGGCTTTAAGAATGGCCAGATTGAAGAAAATATCAGAAGCTCTTGCCTACGCGCTTCAGTTCGAAACAGCCAAACAAACGTCTAGGAGTCAGACAAGAATAAGAAGAATAAACTTTGTACCAGAAAAAGACAATTCAAATAAAGATTTTGCAAGAGTAATGAAGGAGTTGCAAGAAATTTTCCTTAAGAAGCAAACAGAAGAAGACAACAGTATGACATTTAGAAGAAGAAATACTATCCGCTGTTGGAAGTGTGGTAAAGAGGGGCATCTACAGAGAAATTGTACCAGATTCAATGCCCCTACTAGTAGTCCGGAAAACTCCCAGGAGGGGCGAAAGCTGGCTAGGTGCTACCAAGCCCCACCAACAACAACTATTAGAGTATCCCGGCTGCAGAACAATGGCTCCAGCTTGGTAGTACCTGGAAATGTATGCGGTCGGGAATGTGAGATGGTACTAGATACTGGTTCTACACATACCATCGTGAAGCCGAACATCGTAGCTCATTGTAAAATATTCC
Source organism: Listronotus bonariensis (assembly GCA_014170235.1). Classification (NCBI taxonomy): domain Eukaryota; kingdom Metazoa; phylum Arthropoda; class Insecta; order Coleoptera; family Curculionidae; genus Listronotus; species Listronotus bonariensis. The sequence continues at coordinate 139,406 of JACEGR010001623.1, read as the reverse complement.
GCCCTGAGAAGAATTACATCTTGGAAACTGCTAATGGAGAAGTTTTACCAATAAAAGGCATACATGAAGCCAGAATAACCCTAGGGACAACAACATTCATACAAGTCGTGTTTGTTGCCGACATCATGGACGAAGTTATTCTTGGCCTAGACATTATGGAAAATCAGAAGTTTATACTAGACCTTCCACAACGGGTACTACGAACCAATAAAGAAGAGATTGTAATGAGACTACCACGAAGCAGTGAAACATCGATTCGAGAAGTAGTCCTCACGGAAGATGTTATTCTACCGCCAAACTCAGAAAGCATCATACAAGCAAGGTTTGAAGATTCAGAAGAAGGTGAAATCGTGTTAGTCGAACCATTAGAAAATTGTCCCTTATACGCTAAAGGAATTCTACCAGCAAGAACTCTGGCGCAAACCAAAGAAAATATGGTATTTGTCAGAATGATGAACCTGAAAGATTTCCCTCAACAGGTCAAAATGGGTGACAAAGTCGGTACCTGTCAACCTGCTGCTATGATAGTTACCTCTCCCTGTACCACACCTGCAGGGGTCTCCACACGTAAACTACCTGATGCTCTACAAGACCTGGTGATTTCATCAAAATCCTTGTTAGACCCAGTCCAAGTATCTATGCTGGAAGAACTATTAAGAAGAAATCAAGATGTTTTCTCTTTATCCGAAAAAGATTTGGGTAAAACCAGTGTAGTGCAACATCGAATAAATACTGGAGACGCATCACCGATAAAACAACCACCCAGAAGAATTCCTTTAGCCAAGAAAGAAGAAGTTGAAAAGTTACTTGAGGACATGCAAAATCAAGGCATCATAGAACCATCCCAGAGCCCATGGTCATCTCCTGTAGTCCTAGTCAAGAAGAAAGATGGTTCCACCAGATTTTGTGTTGACTTCAGAAGACTGAATGACGTCACGAAGAAAGACAGTTTTCCACTACCAAGGATAGACGATACCCTAGATACACTCACCGGATCAAAATGGTTTTCGACATTAGATCTAAAAAGTGGCTATTGGCAAGTAGAACTTCATCCGGAAGACAAGGAAAAATCTGCTTTTTCAACTGGAAACGGACTGTGGCAGTTTAATGTTATGCCATTTGGTTTATGCAATGCCCCCGCTACTTTTGAACGTTTGATGGAGTTGACGTTACGGGGACTAACTTGGAAAACTTGCTTAGTATATCTAGACGACATTATAATTCTTGGAAAAACATTTGACGACCACTTGAAAAATGTTGAAGAAGTTTTTCAGAAGCTTAGATCCGCCCAGCTGAAGCTTAGTCCAAAGAAATGTCACCTTTTCCAGAAAGAAGTAAAGTACCTAGGGCATATAATTACCGAAGAAGGAGTAAAAACTGATCCAGAGAAGACTAAAGCTATCCAGAACTGGCCTGTACCAAAGAACAAGCATGAAATTAGAAGTTTTCTGGGATTGTGTACCTATTACAGACGGTTCATACATGGGTTTGCCGATATTGCAAGACCATTACATCATCTTACGGAAAACAACAACAGCTACGAATGGACTGAAGATTGTCAAGAAGCTTTTGTACACCTAAAGAAAGCCCTGTGCAATCCCCCGGTGTTGTCCTACCCACAACCAAATCAAACATTTATTGTGGACACTGATGCGAGCAATACTGCTATTGGTGGAATTTTGTCACAGATTCAAGATGGCCAAGAAAAAGTTATAGCCTATTTTAGCAAAGTTCTGTCCAAACCTGAAAGAAATTATTGTGTCACTAGAAAAGAACTTTTAGCTATTGTCAAATCTTTGGAGCATTTTCATAAATACCTGTATGGCCAGAAATTCCACCTAAGAACGGATCATGCATCACTTAAATGGTTGCTTCAGTTCAAGAACCCTGAAGGTCAGATAGCCCGATGGCTGCAACGTATTCAAGAATACGACTTTAAAATCGAACATCGAAAAGGACTGAACCATAAGAATGCTGACGCTCTATCAAGACGACCCTGTCCGGACGAATGCAAACACTGCAGCAGACGAGAAGAGCAAGAAGATCCCGATGAATTCCACTGCCGAAGAACACGCATCCAGTGCTCTCAAGAATGGGACCCTAAGATCTTGGCAAAAGAACAACTAGAAGATCCAGATTTTGGAGACATTGTCAAACTTAAGACAGAAAATGTGAAAAGGCCACCATATCAGCAAATAGCTTCAAAGTCTCCAAGACATAAAGGGTACTGGGCCATATGGGACTCTTTGATTATTAAAGATGGCCTATTACAAAGGGTCTGGGAAAGTTCTGACGGCAAAACCCATAAACATCAGATAATCCTACCAACCAAAAGGATTCCTGAAATATTGCAAGCCTTGCATAATGGTGTAGGAGGTGGCCATTTCGGAGTTATGAAGACTCTTGAAAAGGTTCGAGAAAGGTTCTACTGGCTGGGAAGTCGTGCAGACGTAAAAGACTGGTGCAGAATGTGTAAGGACTGCGCTTCCAGCAAGGGACCGAAAACCCGAAGCCATGGCAAGATGAAGCAATACAATGTAGGGGCACCTTTTGAAAGAATTGCCATAGACATAGCAGGGCCATTTCCAGTTAGTAAATCAGGGAATCGCTATATATTGGTAGCAATGGATTACTTCAGTAAATGGCCAGAAGTCTACCCAATCCCAAATCAAGAAGCTATCACTGTTGCCGATGTATTATTTCAACAATGGATTTGTCGCTATGGAGTTCCTAGAGAAATACATTCCGATCAAGGCAGAAACTTTGAGTCCGATCTTTTCAAGAACCTTTGTAATCTCCTGGGAATCCATAAAACAAGAACAACACCTCTTCATCCCCAGTCCGATGGCATGGTAGAGTGGTTTAACAGAACACTTGATAACTACCTGAAAATTAAAGTAAATGACCAACAAAGTGACTGGGATAACTGTATACAGCCGTTTTTATTAGCATACCGCTCTGCAATTCACGAAACTACTGGCGAAACACCTGCTAAAATCATTTTCGGAGCGGAAATATGCCTTCCAGTTGACTTGCTTACAGGACGACCTTCCACCAATGAAGAACCAGCAGAAGACTATGTAAGTCAACTAAGTAAACAGCTACAGAGGATACATGAAGAGGTGCGTACCAAGTTACAAAAAGGAAGTGACCGTATGAAATCCCGCTATGACTTGAAAGCTAACCATCAGGGATTTGTCGTCGGTGAAAAAGTTTGGTTATACAATCCAAGAAGAACCAAGGGGCGTTCACCGAAACTACAGAAGTCATGGGAGGGACCATATAAAGTGGTGACACGGCTTAATGATCTGGTGTACCGTATACAGAAGAGTCCACAGGCAAAGATGAAAGTAGTACATCTAGAAAGGCTGAGCCGTTATCAAGACAGTGAAGATACTTGATCGAGACGATCAAAACTTGGAAGGGGGCAATGTTACAGACTTTCAAAAATGTGTTTAGGTTATAGAATTTTAGAGAGTTAGGATCATTTAATTTAGTTTGTTAATTTATTTAAATAATTTACCTTAATTTTTCCAAGTTCTTTCATCACTTTCGAAGGTTTCCGAAAACGCCCGAATTATCTATTAATAACTTTTATGCCATCATGTACTATGGAATTTTCACGATATTTCTCGAATATTCTAGATCATTCTTTACTCTTCCACCATACTATAAAAGGGCGACGGGAAACCTAGGATCAGTCAGTATAAATTCGACTTTTGTGTTGTAAACTTCGAGACATTGACAAGAGTAGATTTTGTCGTTGTTGTAACCATAGTTACGTTCCATTGTTAATAAAGGTATAAAAACGAAGACACGTGTTTTTATACGAGGTGATACGGAACAATATATTAACAATTTTAATTTGGGCATTAGTAGTTTCCTAACAATTTGTTAAATGTATCGGAATGTCAAGTGGACTGAAGCTTGTTTCTAATCAGATTGGCATATGTCAAAATTTGATATGAGAAATGTCTCATTATTGACCTAGGTATTTTATTATTATTATTATTAGCCTAAGATAGGAAATAATCATTCTCGTTAGGGAATGGAGTAAATACTAGCAATTTCTCAGGTTATTAGTGAAAAAACTCCATTTTTTAGCAAATAATCCCCTCCTTAAATTTTTCGCATTTGTTTTGAAACATCCTGTATATTTTATGTTATTTTGCAATTCCTAGGTAATCCTGGCTTGCAGACAATATTTAATCACAAAATTACTCTCTTATTACAATTTTTCTCTACAACCAATACTTACAAAGGTATATAAGTTATTAAAATATAAAAAGTGTTTTTTTTTATTTTGTGTATTTAACAAATGTTCTGGACTTTTTTAAGCAGCGTATGGCTGTATCTTCTTTAGTTTTGCTCCGATTTATCACAAATTTTAATACAATATTCTTGAAATGTTCTCTATTTAGAAAAAGTATTTAAAAAAAAAAGACAAAAAAGTTTAAAATCCATACCCCTTAAACTATGTATGTTTCAAGGTAGAGACGATGTAACTTTGCTTTATATTTTCATTTTAATAAAAAAATTAATCGTTCAACTTAAAAAAATTCCCACAGTGTTATTCATATCAGACCATTCAAAGCACACTAAGAGTTTTTTAGGTAGTTAACCAATCTAATAAACGAACAAAAACTGATGGAGACGAAATGTAAACGCTTCAAACAGTGGAATCGCCAGTTAACGAGCTAAACAAATTGTAAGAAAAGATTGTTACCCACCAACCTAATTTTTTAAGCAGATTAACAAATGCGATATGGAGAAAGCTAGTTCATTACGCGCTAGTGTGATTTGAATCAAATTAATATACTGTTATATTACGCATTAATAAATTAATTTATTAACAAACAATCAATTAACTAACAATTATAAACGGATAAATCATCAGTAAAAGCAACAATAAATATGAATGTCTATGCAATCAACCATTGAAAATTACAGGTTCTTCTTTAAGGAAGAAAATAAACATATGCCTTGCAAACTAAAGGAAAACTGTTAATGCTAATGACCGTTATACAATATAGGACTGCTCTTCTTAAATTACGTTTTATTATTTATTCTGACACAAAGCGGCTTCTGTAGCAATATACAGGGTGTAATTTAGCTCATGGCTAAAAATACAGGGTATGATTCCTTAGCTTATTTGAGAAAGAAAAGTTCATATAAACATAATATTTCCTAAACGTCTTAACTTTTAAGATACAGAGTGTTAAAATAAAAAAAAACTAATTTTTAAGTATCCTAACTATTCTTTGCCCAATTTTGTTTTACTTAATTTGGCAATATATTAAATGACATTAAGGGGTTAAGTTGTCACTAACTTGATTACATTTAATAAGTCCAGTGGCGGCTCGAGAGGCAACTAAAGGAATATTTCCAACAAAAAAACGGTACGCCACTGACTGTGTAAATGTGTGTGCTTTCTTTAGATTAAGCAAATAAAAATACTGCCTTTATGTTTTTTTTTCGTATCTCGTTTGGTTTAAGAGACAATAAATAAAATTCACTTAAATGCATATTTTTAGGTCATAAAACAAGTATTCCGGGATCTTTTTCTTTTAAAAATTAGGTTTTAAAATTTTTAATTAGCAATTATGTAAGAAAAATATTAAATACTTATTTAAATAAGGTTTATATACCGTATAACAGTTTTTACTAAAATATATGTTTTCAATTTTTTTTAATTTTAAAACCCTATATCTCAAAAGGTAAGACGTTTTATACATGTGTTCATAAAAACTTTTCTTGCTTAAATAAGCTAAGGAATCATACCCTGCATTTTTAGCCATCAATCAAATAACACCCAATATTTAATTTATTTTTTAAATATTTTTCTCTTGGGTAACTTGGTCCAGCAAAGCGAATAGAGAGAAGCCACTGTCTGTCGTCGGACTCGTTGCATGTAAAACATTGTGACAAACTTGTCCGACAAAAAAGTGACACGTTCACCCAGTCCGACTCCCGAAACATTTGAATTGACAGACTGGGTTAAAGCGCCGCTTCCATATATGGCGGTATGAATATTCGTGGTAGACTCGTTAAAAGGAACCCCCCTAAAAAGGTTTTAACAATGTTCTATCATCAAGTCCATTTCATTACTGGCCCAATGGCTATATACTTTTTAGTTGCACTAATAATCTTAAAGGTAAATATCCCGAAAACGGCTTGTTTTCTAAGTTAGCTGTAGTCACCCTTTTGTGTAATTAGTAAAATCAGCAGCATTTATAGTTGTAATTTAAAAGTATCCACTATATCGTTAGTCCACCAGTTTTCTCTCTAATAAAATATACTGATTTGGTGGTTTAAATTTCAATTTCGTTTTTACTAAAGAATGAAGCACCCATTCTATTTAATATCATCTGATTCTGATTCAGATTCAGAACTTAAATTTAAGAATAATAAATGCTTTGTTCTGGTATCAGACATTTTTCGAAGTGGTCGGTCGCGACACACGCGTCTCAATATGCGGTGAACTACGCGGCGCGTCTGGAACGTTCGAGTCGTGTCTCTCCGGTCGAGTTACCTCGCACGCGCTAAACGTGTCTCAATTTGCGCCGCTCACAAGTTTTTGTTTGTTTTTTCTTTCAATTTTAAAGAGCAACTTTGTCAACAAAGAAGCTATTGTAAATATTTCGCTACGTTAAAATGTTCATTTATACTTAGCAGGTATTAGCAAGTGCACTAATATTGATACTATTGCGATTTTAATATATTAATAACCTTGCTTGGGGCTTATTAACATGAAACTTGATATGACTTAGCATATAATACCAAACTTTGGCCTTCAATTATCTCTTTTCTACCATTTCACACATACAAAAATCCATTGATTTGTAGTTGCCATACTCCAGAATTTTAATGGAATTTTTCAAACACATTAATTTGTGTTTTAAAATAGCAAATAATTTTGGTTAAACTAATCCTAAAATTTATGTGTTCTAATGCGCACAGCTGTCCACAGATTGGCATAAAGTCGCGTCCAGTCTAGTAGCCATGGAAAATAGATTTGATCATCTTTTGTTTTTACGACTTCTCCAAACGGAGTAAAAGTTAAAAGTCAAAAATCCTATTTATGCTTAAAACTTCTTTTTTTTTTTAATATTTTGGGAAAGGTTTTTACATGGTTTTCTAACACATGGTGTATACAAAAATCGTAGCTATAAAATGTTTCATTTCTTCATTATTAATTAGTTCAATTTTAAAAAGAAAATTACGTATTTTTTATTGGTTTTATTATTTTAAAAGAACTTACAAAATATAGTGCTTAAAAATTATGCTAAGAAATATTTTAATGAAAATTATACTGTCTTTTTAAATTATAGCCCTATAACTTAAAATAAATACACAACCCTTATGTATTACCTTCCCCATTACCAGTTTTATAGGTATAAACACATTAACAGTACAGAGAATCTTTTCTTTCTATGAATATAAGGTCATCAGATTTTATAATAAGTTTAAGCATGCAATTTTTTAAAATGTATTACAATTTTTAATAGTCTCAAATTATTTATTATTACTAATTACTGTAACCAAAATTAAAAGAAGGTAGTTTTAACAGGGTAATTATAATATTAAAACCTTGACAAATATATAAATTACTCCAAATATTTTTGGGTTTATGTGTTTGCTTTTGGGGAATAAAATATTAGATATATTTCAGGTACACAAGCAAAATTCAATGAAAGGTGTGTCAAGTGTTAAAAGCAAAGAAATTTAAACATATGATATTACATTATGCATATGTATGATTCATACTTTATTTTATGTGTATAAATTATTAAGAATACCAAATATACTTCTGGTAAGTAAAGTTCCATGACATGCACATGACAATATCCCAAAATAACTAGGATAACAACCTCTAAAATATCCTACTAGTAACTCCAGGAACAAGAAAACAAATCACATCAAAACTAGTTACAAAAATAACAATTACTAAACAGTTTTAATTAAAACAAAACGTTAAAAATTTGGGTATGGCAGTTTAAATACTTACTCCTTGTTGCTACCATCCATAACAAGGAAAACGCGACTTTTGCAGTTTCTGGCGCTTAGCAGAGCATAGCAACTTCACCTACAGAAAAAGCCAGATAAAATAGTTTCCGACATTTTGCATTAATAGCAAAAAATTTATAAAAAAACTGGCGAGATCCTCTTAACACGATACAACCACTTGACGGGCTTCTATTATTTATTTACAAACATATCGTTAAAGAATGGGTTTGTTAGATAGGAAAGACTTCTAGAATTGGGTATTAAATAAAACTTACTTAAATAAGGAAAGCTAACCACGTAAATTCAATCACAAGATAATTTTCGCACTATACACCATTGATCACTCACTTCGGAGAAAGTATGGCTGCGTTTGACAATCAACTGACGTTTGACGTTGAGTACAAAGTTGCCGGATTGTTTTATATTGTTTTTGATAGGCAACCAATTATACTTGCCTCAGTAATTTTAGTTGCATCATATTTACTTTTTCTGTCTTTGGACAACAGCTCATACCAGAGCCGGATTATCCATTAGGCAGAGTGGGCCCCCAAAGGAGGAAGGATCTCTTTTTCACTATATTCCCCCTTCTTTTTGTACATAATTCTTGGGTAATTGTCTAGAAAGTGGAAGCAACTCCGATTTTGACGAAATTTGGCATATGGAGGTTTTTGGGGCGCTGATCACGTATCTGTTTTTTTTTTCGTAAACGTTTCATTTCCGAGATATCCATCATCAAAGTGAAAAATCAAACTAATCCTATTTTTATTAGGTAATTGTCTAGAAAGTGGGAGCAACTCCGATTTTGACGAAATTTGGTATACGGGGGTTTTTGGGGCGCTGATCACGAATCCGAAAGAATTTTTAGTCGGAAACGTTTCGTTTTCGAGATATATCATCATCAAGGTAGGTATTTGAACTAACCTTATTTTCACAATATTTTCCCTTCTTTTTGCACAAAATGTATATTATAATACTAAAATGGCTCACAATATTTCATTTAACATCAAAAAACCCTTTAAAAACATTTTTTATTATTAATTATATTAATTCAAAAGCTTTACTTTAAACAAACTCGTGTATGCAACCATAAATACATCTACATATTGTATTTATGGTTGCAGCATTTATGGGTAAATTATTTTCAATTTAATGAAAAAAGTGTAAAATAAATAAAAAACAGGTTTTTAAAAGGTGTTTATAAAATATTGTGTGGCAATTTAGTGTTTTATAAAAATTTTGTGCAAAAGAAGGCGGAATATAGTGAAAATAAGGTTAGTTCAAATACCTACCTTGATGATGATATATCTCGAAAACGAAACGTTTCCGACTAAAAATTCTTTCGGATTCGTGATCAGCGCCCCAAAAACCCCGTATACCAAATTTCGTCAAAATCGAGTTGCTCCCACTTTCTAGACAATTACCTTTATTATATTCCCGCTTCTTTTTTCCACACAATTCATAATTTAAAGCTAAAGTGGCCCACAATATTTGATTACTTTTTAAACCCCGTTTTTCTAAGTTTTTTACATTAGACGATTTCGGCCCGTTTTGGTACCCCAGTTTGGTTGGTTAAATGCCTACCAACCAATTTCGGGTGTCAAAATAGTGACATCACGCCAACTTTGGTACCCTGTTTGGTTTGTCAAATGCTATACCGTGGCTTGTGGGTCGGTAGATCGGTTTGGTATGCTCTCATCCTTTTCTAAAGCTGTTGGTCTTACTCTAAATTTTATTTCTTTAATAATAAAACATAATATTAATAGTTGCAAATATTTTAATTTAAATATTAATGTTAAATAAACAATTTTATAAAATTCTTCTATTTACCTACCAAAAATGTACCAAACGAATTCGGATGCTACCATACACTGACGTAACGGTTGTGACGTAAAACATACCAATTGTTACCTACCAAAGTCGGAGTACCAAAACGGGCCGAAATCGCCTATTATTTTTGCATTAAATTGCATTGCTCTACTTTGATAATGCCGCAACCATACATACACATAGAGCTTCAAGGCACACAGAGATTAAAATAATTTAAAGTAAAGCTATATGTAATTTAATGCAATAATAATGTAAAATACGTAGAAAAACGGGGTTTTAAAAGGTGAAAATCAAATATCGTGGGCCCCTTTAGCTTTAAATTAAGAATTGTGTGCAAAAAGAAGGGGGAATATGGTGAAAATAAGAATAGTTTGATTTTCCACATTGATGGTGGTCATCTCCGAAAAAAAACTTTCAGATTCGTGAATAGCGACCCAAAAAAGGCCATATGCCAAATTTCGTCAAAATCGGAGTTGCTCCCACTTTCTAGACAATTTACCAATTCTTAATTTATAGCTAAAGTAGCACACAATATTTGATTTTCACCTTTTAAAACCCGTTTTTACGTATTTTACATTATTTTTGCATTGCTGCATTGCATATAGCTTCATCCATAAAACATATAAAACTCAAATTATTTATCTAAAAGTGCCCAATTAGGAGAAGTTTTTTCTTTGGACAATCCACGAAGGCTGAAAGACCAAATACTAGCGTACCGTTAGGTGTCTTAAGCTGGGTTTTACAAACGATTAATTACCAAATTAATCATATTCTATAACGACTTACTGTCAGTGGCGGCGAGTATGTGGGTGCACGCGGGCCAAAAATGAACCCAAAGAGGTGAAATCTATGGGTGCAATGCATCATTTTTATTAAAGAAAACACCCTTATTCCAGTTCTATTTACTTATTTATTTAAAAGGAACTATCGACCAAAAAATCTAAGTGGTTACGGTTTCAAAGTTATGAAATAAGGCATTCAGTTGAGGCTAACATTTCCTTTTAAACGACGTATCATATTTAAATAACAAATTTAAAGTTGTTAACTTTTGTGCAACATTTATTTTTTTAATACAATAGCTGATAACTCAAATGCCCAATTTGGCGCTTGGTTCCTTTTAATAAAAGAAGATGTGTGCAGCCATTGGGACTAACGTTGTGCAGTGTGTTCTACCTATTTATATATTTTTTGCCTTGCCACGATTGACTGGACTCTTAGTCGCGATCGACTAAGAGCCATAGAGGGTCGAATCTGAGATACATAGAAGGGGAAAATACTTTTAGGCGCTTAAGAGAAAACGAAGCTTTTTTAAGCTGCCTTGGCTAAAGGTTGTTTTTAAATTTGACGCCTACAAAATTAACTGTGTCCTTGCTCTGCAAAACTTGGCCGCTCATAAAAAAAGAAGAGTATTTGATCACCCTCTCTGGGACAAGAAACATGATTAAGTTTTGGATACATTGAATTGGACGAGATTTTTGACGCCATAGACCTCCGACCACATCCTCTTAAAAGAACTTCTTTCAGTTCTGTGCCTCCGACACAATACTAAGCGTCAGCGACCAGCGTTGAGCGGGAAATGTGAGAGCACTGTCTCTGATCTTTATGCGAGAATAAAAGAACTTGTTTTTTTAATCAGCCGCTCAACGCTGACGCCAGGGGCGTGCCTAGCCCATAATTATTGGGAAATTCAATATTTACCAACTCATATATATATATATATATATATATATATATATATATATATATATATATATATATATATATATATATATATATATATACAGGTGGCCCACCATATTCGACACGGTCTGTAGCTGGATAACCATGGGGTTTTTAAAAAAGTAAATACTGGAACATATACAGGTCGGATAAGACCACAGTATAAAATTGATTTTAGTCTATACAGGGTGTCTCAAAAAAGTGTGACGTATCAAAGTTATATTTTTTTAAATGGAACACCCTATATTTCATGACGGTTTTAGATTCTACTTTAAAAAATAACTCAAGTTTGTTTATAGTACTAAGTGTCTAATTTTATTCGTTTTTGTGATATTTGATTTTTTTGAAAAACGCAGAGGTAAAATTAAATTGATTTTACTTTAACACTTGTAACACTTTAAACTTTAAAATGTGTAACAAGATTAGAAAAAGTCTGCCATATTATACGTAGGTCAAATCAAGATCAAATATTGTACAGGGTGATCAAAAAATAATTTCAATTTTTCAGAAAATCAAATAGCCATATCTCTCTTATTGTAAATGGAACACCCTGTATTTTTTACGTCACATGATGACAAATAAAATACTCTTTCAAATGGTGTATAGGTTGCCTATACCTATCTTTTCTGCTTTTTTAGTAAAATCTGTTTTTACAAATTTTTAGTCCAAATGTTTATTTAAATTAAAGTTAGCTGTGACATAGCAGCCATTAATATTTTTCTTAAGAAAATAACAACACCATTTATTGATTACTAGTGTTTTGGTCAGTTTAAAAGAAATTTTAATGATTTTAAATAAAAACCCTTCTTCTACAACAAGATGATATAATACTGGTAGGATGTGAAAAAAATGGTTTACTTTAGTCTAGAGTTAATCCTGAAAAATATTCCAGGAGAAACCATCTGATAACCTTAATAGTTGCTTTAAAAAATTTGACACAGTGATTATGGATAATGGAAGAAACAAGTTATAGGTCACAGAATGTCGTCATAACTGACCAGAGGCGTTATTAGGATTGTTTAAAAACACAAGTTTTATCATTACCACATTTAGCTGAAATAAGTGTTATTGGAAGTAGCATTATAAGCAACTAATGAAATACCCCTTTTTAAATGGAACAGCCTGTATATTTTATCACCATTAGAAAGTTCTTTGAAAATCCTTTAAAAAAAGTCCGTATGTAATATATCCAATTTTTCATAGTTTCGGAAATATGGCCATCCTCAGGAGTTTAATAGTAAACTAAATTTTTAAATAAAATACCCTGTATATGGTATCATCAATTAAAATATATTTTAAAGAGCTTTAAGAAAATACCACATTTGATGTGCCTATTTTTTAGTTTTGGAAATATAGCCATTTAAATCTGAAGGATGGTAGATATTTTCCCCGTTTTATTTCTGACACTAAAACTTATTGCTTATAACTTAAAGCTGTGATATAATGAAAATTGAACGTAATTTTTAGATTTGAATGGCCATAGTTCCAAAACTATAAGAGATAGACATAGCAAATGTGGTATTTTCTTAAAGCTCCTTTAAATATCCATTTATTGGTAATGTAATATACAGGGTATTTTATTTTAAAAATGCTATAACTATAAAATTTCTGAGGCTGGCTATATTTCCGAAACCATGAAAAATGGAATATATGATATGTGGACTTTTTCAAGGATTTTAAAAGATCTTTCTAATGGTGTTAAAATATACAGGGTGTTCCATTTAAAAAATAGGTTATTTTGCTGTATAACTCAGAAACCCCATTGTCAATTGTTTTTTCTAATCTTCAGTATTAAAGAGCGTGAAAAATACTACTAGTTTGCTAATTTAAACTATTTCGTATTTCAAATAATAACGAAGTTACCAATAACGGGCACTTAATTTGGATGACCCTGTATAATAATTCTTCACAAGCACGTTATAAGTAACAGTAACTAGGGCTGATCTTGCATTCTGTAACGATACCGATTTTCTACCCGATAAGATGATAAAAAAGATTGATATAAAGAAGTTATTTTAGACAAAACAATAAACGGCGCACCGCAGTTGCAGGTTGCGAAATTTACCACAATAGTTAACCTGCCTATTCAATGTTGCCACTTCTCACTTTTGTCAGAATCAAAAATGATGGGTTTTGCTGTTAATAATAATAATTAATTAATAATAATTCAATTAGTGATGATTATAGTACAACAAATAAGGTATATATTTATTTTTTGCTAAAATATTTTGGGACTAATCTTTTAGCACGACCTACATTTACCCAAGTAACTAAAATAATTGGGGGTGGACGCCCCCCACAAACACGCCCCTGGCTGATTCTGGTTATTGTACCCGAGCGTTTATTGTAATATTCAATGAAGGTCTTGTGAAAGAGATATCTGCATCGCCCTGCGCTTGGTTTTCAAAGGAATTGATTTTAGAACCTGAAAACTACACTGAAAGATCAGTAAAATTATGAATGGAATTAGTTGTGGAAGAGAGAAGGTTTTTGATGTAAAGAATAAGTAAATTTATTAGGAAAAAACCGTAGCTAAAAATAAAGAATCTAGCTTCCAAACTTTTTTTCAACAAAAGAACCCTTTAAAATGAATTTGTGTCAACTTGCGTGTTTTAACAAATTTTAAAAGCAAAGGTAACACTTATTTCATTAAAAAGTTGTTTTTTTCTGTAATGAATAAGTTAAATAAATATATGTTTAGCTTTAAATCTGTTTATTTGACATTAAAACAATAATAAAATTGCACTCTCATAGGGACAACCCTTTGAGAAACAATATTAACCTATCTATATATGTAAATATAATAAACACCTTTCTTATGCATAGTAAAAGTAATGTAAAAAGAAAAACACCAATATGATAGTATAGCAGCGGTTCGAATTGGTTGATCCTGCCGTTAGATGGCGTCGATGTCGACATCTTCTACGCCGTCATCCTCTGGCTTAGGAGCTGGTTTGGGCGTAGCGACGGCCGTCGGTTTCAAAGGCGTCACTTGAGCACGATCGTTGTACTCGATCTCCACCTAAATTAAATTGTTGTGAAAATTATATAAAATAAAAATTATAGTATTTAGTTTTATTTTTACCATTTAGATTTTGTATTTTCTTTTAATATTCTATTAAACAAATTACCAGTCGTTCAAACATTTTAAGATGGGTTTGTTCAGCTTAATAATTTTAACATTGTAATCAAAAATATTTAGTAATGGCAAAGCTGCGCATTTACTTACATCATCATCTGATTCTTCTTCCGACTCTGATGATTCTTCATCTGCCTCTCTTAGCCATTTTATAAATGGTGCCGCTTTATCATGAATCTCCTGGCTTACTTCTTTTGAAACATATTTCTTGGATACCTGCAATTTAAAAAATACATGTTATTTGTGTTTAGTTCTGGTTAGTTCTGGTCCTAAAAAATTATTTTATACTAACAAGAAACGCTACAAGTCCATTACTGGGTGAAAAATGCCAATCATCTCATTTCAAGTATGTTTATGACACTATAAATTGAGAAAGCACCTGACAGTGTGTCCGGATTTTATTGAAAATGGAAGTTTTCTTGGTTATTATTAGGGATAGAGACTTGCGGTATTTGCGAACTGTTGCTACTTTTTGATAAAATAAAAGATAACACTAAACGATTTTTCATGGCCCTCTTAGTTTTTGACATACAGGGCGAAATTCATTTTTTTTCAGTTTTAGGACCACCAAGTAAAAACTGATATTGGTAGACATTAATAAGTAGAATCCAAAACCTTCCCTAACCGAATATCGTGACAATACACCTGTTATTAACAAAGTAATTTATTATACAGGGTGTTTCCTAACTATGGTACATAACTTAATGGGCTAATTTCTTATGTCTTTTATGAAAACAAGTTCCTATAAGGCATATGTCCCAGACTTGATTCGTTTCTAAGATACAGGGCGTTAAATTTTTAAAATATCCTTAAAAACCCTTTAAACGATTTAAATGAAATTTGGTACACTTACTAAGTGTGGTAAGGCGCTTGTAGAACTTTACCTAGATTAAAATTATTAAGTTCAATATGACTGAGAATAAAAGTACGCCACTGACTTTTTATACAGATATTTAAAAGAGCTTTAAGAAAATACCGCATTAAGTACATCTTACGTTGTCAGAAATATGGCTATCCCAATCAGGTATTTGGGTGATTTTTAAAGTACCGCCTCAATAAATACAGGGTGGCCCACCATATTCGACACGGTCTGTAGCTGGATTACCATGAGGTTTTTAAAAAAGTAAATACTGGAACATATACAGGTCGGATAAGACCACAGTATAAAATTATTTTAGTCTATACAGGGTGTCTCAAAAAAGTGTGACGTATCAAAGTTATATTTTTTAAATGGAACACCCTATATTTCATGACGGTTTTAGATTCTACTTTAAAAAATAACTCAAGTTTGTTTATAGTACTAAGTGTCTAATTTTATTCGTTTTTGTGATATTTGATTTTTTTGAAAAATGCAGAGGTAAAATTAAATTGATTTTACTTTAATACTTTTAACACTTTAAACTTTAAAATGTGTAACAAGATTAGAAAAAGTCTGCCATATCATATGTAGGTCAAATTAAGATCAAATATTGTACAGGGTGATCAAAAAATAATTTTAATTTTTCAGAACATCAAATAGCCATATCTCTCTTATTTTAAATGGAACACCCTGTATTTTTTTACGTCACATGATGACAAATAAAATACCCTTTCAAATGGTGTATAGGTTGCCTATACCTATCTTTTCTGCTTTTTTAGTAAAATCTGTTTTTACAAATTTTTAGTCCAAATGTTTATTTAAATTAAAGTTAGCTGTGACATAGCAGCCATTAATATTTTTCTTAAGAAAATAACAACGACCATTTATTGATTACTAGTGTTTTAGTCAGTTTAAAAGAAATTTCAATGTTTTTAAATAAAAACCCTTCTTCTACAACAACAAGATGATATAATACTGGTAGGATGTGAAATAATTAATAGTTTAAAAAACTAAAAACACGCTTTTATATGCAACCGAACTAAAAATTAGAAAATAATTTTTCATTAAAAAAATATTGTCATTTCATAGTAAAAAGCGTGGGGTGCATTTTACTATTTTTTCATAACTTTTCCATCATAGATATTTGCAAATATAATAATTATAACATTTAATATATTTATCACCCCACGCTTTTTACTATGAAATGACAATATTTTTTTTAATGAAAAATTATTTTCTAATTTTTAGTTCGGTTGCATATAAAAGCGTGTTTTTTAGTTTTTTTAAACTATTAATTATTTTTCATTTTTTAGTTTCTGCTACTCTTGACAAAATGGCGAAAATTTTTTTAATGAACAAGAGTGGCAAATTTTAAAATTTTTCCAACAGATTGCAACTCACTAAAAATTTCTTCTTCATTAAGTAGCAAAGTTTGAAATTTTGCCAACAGATGGCAATCCAGGCAATGTTTGGACCGTTGCCAATATATTGCAACCCACTAAAAAATTTCTTCTTCATTTAATAGCAAAGTTTGAAATGTTGCCAACAGATGGCAACCTAGGTGTTGTTTTTATAATATAATGGAATTTTTTTCCTGGCGATCCAAAAAAGATAACGGGATACTGTTTGCAGATTATTGCATTGTCATGTTTCCTTAATACGTGTGCAAAGTTTCAAAGAAATCGAATAGCTGGAAGTTGGTTAAAATTAGGCTCAAAGATTCCGTTACATAGCCAGATAGTTACAACCCAAGTTAATAAAAGCGTGTTAACGGCATTTATTAACTGTTATTGTTCATAAAAATTGAACACCAATGGTGCAACTAACCCAATTGTGTAAAAGAACTTATTAATTTTTATTGTTCATAAAAATTGAACACCAATGGTGCAACTAACGAAATTGTGTAAAAACTGAAAAATTTCTTCTTCATTTAATAGCAAAGTTTGAAATGTTGCCAACAGATGGCGATCCTAGGTGTTGTTTTTATAATATAATGGAATTTTTTTTTCCTGGCGATCCAAAAAAAGATAACGGGATACTGTTTGCAGATTATTGCATTGTCATGTTTCCTTAATACGTGTGCAAAGTTTCAAAGAAATCGAATAGCTGGAAGTTGGTTAAAATTAGGCTCAAAGATTCCATTACATAGCCAGATTGATTAGGCCAAATGGTTTACTTTAGTCTAGAGTTAATCCTGAAAAATATTCCAGGAGAAACCATCTGATAACCTTTATACTTGCTTCAACAAATTTGACACAGTGATTAGGGATAATGGAAGAAACGAGTTATAGGTCACAGATTGTCGTCATAACTGACCAGAGGCGTTATTAGGATTGTTTAAAAACACAAGTTTTATCATTACCACATTCAGCTAAAACAAGTGTTATTGGAATTAGCATTAAAACACACTAATGAATTTTTTTCTGTGAATTTAAAAAATTGTGGCAGATAATACACAATCTATTAATTTTGTGCTTTTTTCCAACAATCTTACATTTTGCAATAACGGCTTAGTAAATAGGCATAGCTATATCACAGCCTACTTTACATTTAAATAGACATTTGGAATAAAAATATGTTAAAACGGAATTTACTTAAAAAGTATAAAAGATAGGTATAGGCAACCTAAACACCATTTGAAAGAGCATTTGGTTTGTCATCATGTGGTGTAAAAAAATACAGGGTGTTCCATTTAAAATAAGAGAGATATTGCAATTTGACTTTCTAAAAAATTTAAATTATTTTTTGATCACCCTGTATAATCTATGATCTTGATATGACCTACTTATGATAACGCAGACTTTTCCTAATCGTGTAACAAATTTTAAAGTTTAAGGAGTTTATATTATTAAAATAAAATTAATTTAATTGCACCCCTGCATTTTGAAAAAAAATCAAATATCACAAAAACGAATAAAATTAGAGACTTGGTACTATTAACAAACTTAAATTATTTTTTTATGTAAAATATAAAACCGTCATAAAATATAGGGTGTTCCATTTAAAAAAATATAACTTTGATACGTCACACTTTTTTGAGACATCCTGTATAGAGTAAAATAATTTTATACTGTGGCCTTATCCGACCTGTATATGTTTCAGTATTTACTTTTTTAAAAACCCCATGGTTATCTAGCTACAGACCGTGTCGAATATGGTGGGCCACCCTGTATATTGACGTGTTTCGGCGATTTTCTCAAATCTGTCTCTTTTCGCAGATAGCTTGAGTGATAAGTTTTTAAATGAACACCCTGTATAAATATTATATGTAAAAACATATTTTTATCAAAAAACTTTTTAAATTCATAAATATTTATATTAATTAAAAAAATTAAAACTGTTGAGATTTAGGTTGCTCGCGTAAAATTGATGTATGAGTGACAAAAAAATACGTCACTGACGTAAGTAGTGATAAAACATTAGAAATCAGTCAAATGTCAATAATTGTCATTATCGGTTTTCAATATTCCGAACATCTTAAATATTTTAATTAATTTACATGCAAAAGTTGAGTGAATAGGAAAATTATGACTGTTTAGTGCCCATATTTTTAACTAACTGAACAGGCCTATTCTGCATGCCTTACTGTGACTCCGCCTCTAACCTCAAACATTGTAAACGCAAATTATCCGGGGACGAATGTGAAGGCCGTTTTATAATTTTAATATTATACTATTACTGTTAAGAAATAGGATTGTTAATATAAGTTGATAGTATCGGGTGATTCATTTAGTGGTACTATTTCTAGTAGGTATTTTTGGATAGATGAGAGGGCCAAATTTTAAACTGTCATGGTATTTGTGTTCAGTACAGTTTGGAAATTTATCGTGGAAAGACTAAGCCACCCGGCACTCACTTGCTTCGGGCAGCTTATGGTCCATGCATAATCGGGCTACTGAACAAACTGTTCACTGAACCATCACAAAAATTTGAAGTCCAATTTTCAATATTGGATTATTTTTGACCAAATGGGCCACATCCAGCACGTAGTGTAGAAAATATAGAGGCAGTAACTGCGTGTGTACGCAATGATCCCGACGAATCGATTAGGCGCTCGGAAATTGGAGCTTAAAAACAGACCATGTTAGGCGCAGATGGCCTTGGCCAATCTTTAAAAAATAAATATAGTTCTTCTGTATGATAATAAATATTACTTAATAAAGTTTTTTTTTTAATTTTTATTTATTTATTTTTAAAGTACCTTTAAATGAATAACCCATTATTTTCAATTGGAGCAAGAACTAGGTAAACCTCCATTATCCAGGAGTGGGATATTTAATGTAAGTTACAAATATTTTAATTCTCATACATTTAAAGTTTTATAAATATGATAAATCAGTTTATTAAAAACTATTCTAAAATCTAAATTGAAACGTCAACATTTTTGGCTTGGTTAACTATATATACGACCTGCCCTAATTTTTACTTGGACATTTATTCACTAGTTTAAAATAGAATTATTGTTACCTTATCAGCCCATTCTAAGATAGACGCTTCTTGCAATACATCAAGGTCATAAAGCAATTTCAGCAATGCGGGCACTTTGGGCATCAGCTGATCCTTATGCAATGCCAACACTTGTTCCAGACCACCAATCATATATCGTTGAGCTTTCTTGTCATTAAGTGTAAAACGAAGCAGCAATAGACGGTACTTCTTGGCCTGCAAAAAATAAATGTTTAATTGTCTGTTAATGATGTGATCAGAATTTTTAGGGTATGGGTATTTCATGCTCAAAGAGCTGCATTTTTATTATTTTTTTAAAGACACAGTTAAGATTTATTTATTGAGACCAATTTAACATTGGAAGAATATTGTGTACAATTTTTGTTAATAAATTCTGAAAAAAATGATGTTAACAGCAATTAAAAGGTGGACAGCTGTTACTACCATTAGTACCATATCTCGGTACTGGATCATATGAAATAAAAAACAAAATTAAGTTTGTTTATTAGATTACCGCTTAACTAACGTTGTTTTTTTATTTAAATTTTTCACTTTCTGGGAGCACATTTAAAAGTGAAAAACGAGATTTTTGAGAAAAAATCAGCCTATTTGTTTTTATAACAATTAAAAATATTGACAAAGAAAAAAAACTATCCTTAGTTACCTCGAAAATTAGGTAAAGAAATAGTGGTTAAAAGGATCGGTGCAGCAGTTATGGTGCACACCGACTTTGAAAACGTGTGTTGTGGAAAAAGCGCTTTGGGTTCTGCGCACCATAAAATTTAAAATGAAACGTTCATAAAAGTCGTGGATAAAGTGTTTACTTAAACCGCAGTATCTTCGAATATTTTGCCTCGATTAATTTCAAATTTTTACACAATATTCTTGAAATGTCTTCCCTTTAGAAAATTTATTTTAAAAAGATTGAATTAACTTTATTGCTGTAATAATTTTACCTGTTGTAAAGCATTCTGATCAAACAATAGTTCCATTAAAACTAGTGGGGCTTTAGTTTTTATTTCTAATCTCTCAGCCTCTGCCAACAATTCCTTCTGATCCTCGGTCTTTTCCAATAACCCTGCCTCCAACTTTCGCTTAACCTGCGTGTAGAAAATGTCCATACGTTCCTTTTCTGTTTTCTCCAAATCATCGCTGATGGTCATAGATTTAGCGCCATCTGTTAGATCCTGGAACATAATTTATCGAAAACTTTTTTACAGGATCTTTACATTTTCAAGTAAACGCAAAGAATGTCATTCAAAAATTATTTACAGAGGGCTAATGTTGTTTAAACCTACGGATTTAAGGCTAAGCATGACAAATAAAACAAACACCATTGTGCGTTTTATGAAGTAAGAAAACCTAAGGCTCACATCGCATTGGTCGATGAAACAGCGACGAGGACGCGATTTAAATGCATGTATGCGTATTTGCGTATTGAAGCAGAAACCGCGATCTTTTTAGCACTGATGTTTGGCCTTCAAAAAAAAACCAAAAACTGACTGTTATTTTGAATTTATTATAATTAATAAGGTTATTTTAACAATGTAATGAAAGTTAATATTTAATTCACAAAAAATAAATCTATAAAACAAAAGGCGCGCCATAAATTCGAAAAAACACTCAGAGGGAATGACGTCACGAGTAGATAAAGTGCTTTTAATACAGAGTTGGGTAGTATTCGAATACTCGGTATTCTGAATACTATTCAGAATACATTTGTGCGGCATTCGAATAAATTTATGTGTTTGGTATTCGGTATTCGACGGAATACTTCTTTGGTCAGTATTCGGTATTCTTTATTCTGAATATGGTTTTTGAATACTGGTATTCAAATCCTAAGTTTAAATACTTTTTGCTAATTTTATGAATATTACGTTGCTTTTTACGCATCTTTTATTTATTTATTTATTTATTACAAAATTTACGGGTAACCCCATTTTACAAAAGTTAACAATATAAATATAATAACAAGCAGATGATGGAAACAAGAATAAAATATAAGTATACTTAAAAAAAACTAAATAAAGCTAAAGGATCACATTTCAGAACAATAAATTTAAGAAATACATATATATATATAATTATTCAATATCACATTATTTATCACAAAAGTCTTCGTTTAAAGCCAGAGAGACTGCAATCAAAAATATCAATATTTTTATCCAAAGAGTTTAAGTATTTTAAAGCTCTATCTATAAGCGGGTTAAAACATGTTCGCGGTGGTTTTGCCGACAACGGGGTAAAATTTGATATAAGTTATATATATCATCATTTGCAAACTAACAGTTTAGGAAGTTAGTTTTACAAATTTTAAAAAAATGTAATTCAATATGTTTTTAAATCTTGATCTGTTGTTTCTATGGTCCTAATAGGTAACAAACTATGTTTTCAATGTATTAGGTTAGACTAATATGTATTTTTCTCCATTTTACACAAAAGGGATGTGTATAATAAATTTTATCCAACACTTACATATAATATCTACATAATTGATCAGATTTTGAGAATATAAAGTGTACTATAAGTCACTAGTGAGCTAAAGTACCCTTTAGCTCACTAGTGAATTATAGACTTTATTTACCAACAAAATGCATTACAACCAAACAAGCTTGCTTTCCAAAAAATACAAAATTTTGTTGCTGGTGTTGACAATGACAAGTAACCAATGACCTTTTATCCTTTACAGGAGACGAAACTTGTTTACATTTGATTACGATCAGACATTAAAAATTTCTCCGATTTGACTGGACTATTTGCTTTCAAGATAATTTTGCTTAAGTCATAGGGCAAGCGCTAGTGCCACTTTTGCTATTTTATATTAAAAGTCTTGGCTTTTGCCATGCTTGCATTTATTTGTTAATACAATTTTTACTGGTAATACTATATAAGAATATCGTCTAAACTTTAAGGTGATTTTGATATCAGAATTCTATTATTATGTTCATATTAAATTATCATTATATTTAATTATTTACAGGTTTTTCTTTTTGTTTTAAATCACGGAAAATTGACTAAACAACCTGACAACGTTGCTACGGGCTATAGCCTCCAAGCGGGCTCGAATTGGCTAGTCTCGTAGCATTTTTAGCACTTCTCATGCGTTATTACTTGCAGCGTTGCCTTGTGATAAATGGTTGTTTTGGTGATTTTCTCAGTTTTTCATGTGTCTTATAGTGTTTTTGTGTAAATTATTGGACAATATTACCGACAATATGGTTCGTGAATGCCAAGTATGCAAAAAATAGACTTTTTAAACCCCAATGTGATGTGTCATTTCACAAGTAAGTAAACATATGTTTGTTTTGCAATTCATTGGCGTCGCATCGTTGTTGGCGTAGTCTGTTAGTATTTATTTCTTTATGAGATACATAATAATATGTTTTAAGTTATTTCATATACATAACTTATTTACAAATGACTAATTATGATATTAGTGCCATTTTCTTTTATGAGAATAAATCTTAAATTAAATGATGTACTATTATTTGTAAAACTGCCTTTAAGCAAATGTAATAACATAAGTGATTATTTAAAAATCCTCATTCTATCTTTTTAATTCCTGATTTACATACATACACAGGCACACTCACCAAAATATACTAAATTATTGATTAAATAAATGTTGCTAGTGGAAAAAATATTAATATAGTGGATGCTATATAAATAGGAGATTCTGTTGATTTTTTGGTATTTTGATTGTGTTTTTAGACATGTTTAGTATGTAGTTTTTACTGTAGGGTTTATTTATTTGACAATATAAATATTAACATTTTTATACACGTTTAGCCAATTCAAAAGGTTCATAGGCCATATGTAAAAAGAAGACGGTCTAAGGCGTGTAGTACACTAACAGGAAGACATTAGACAAAGAATGCCGGCATATAAACATGGTAATGAATCTGTCCCACATTGTTCTTGCTTTAGTTGTCTATGAACCTTTTGAAGTGACAAAACATGTATATTCGTGTATTTCTTATGTTTACTGAAAAGCAAATAAAAGTATATTTATATTTATGTGTTATTTATTTACCAAAAACCTCTTCATGAAATAATTATCGTTACTTTTTTGTTAAAAATAATATTATTTCAATAACAAGTTGTGTTTTTACTTTTTGCAATAAATGAAAAATTGCCAATAAGAGACATTTTAAAATTACTTATCTTTCTTATTTTTGTCTTAGTCCTAAATTTAAGAAAATCAAGTTTTTCCTACCTTAAATCCATAGCTTTTAAAATTAAACAAAAATTTTTTAAATAATGAAACTTCTAAACAAAAAAAATATACTAGTATTAATAGTGTTATCTTTCGCTTATCGCTATATTGTAAAGTTCTTGCCAGTTGAGAAGATGCCTCGGCGTCACCAGTTCTGTCTCACTTTCAACTATTCTCCTTTTTGTTGCTCGCACACGTTGTAAACGACGCGTTTAGACAGCGATAGTTGATTGCCGTCTTTATTTGTGTGACGCTTGTGGCACCACTCGAAATAACCTTTGTGTTGTTTTGTAAATGCTTAAATTCAGTCAAAAACAAAGTGCATATCACAAATATTACCCAAAATCCAAAATGGCAAATTTGGTGAGCATGAATGAAAGTAAAGAATATTTGTGTCCAGTAATAATAAAAAAATTGAATGCTTGTTTGCTAAAGGTTAAAGCACACAAGGCGCTTAGGTCTCGGTACTCTCACGGACCGATCAAATAATTTACATGCATTTTAAAAGAATTACCTTGAATGATGTTTAAATACCATGTAAGATATTTGATCGGTCCTTGATCGTACCGAAACCTGAGCGCCTAGTGTGCTCATATAAATTACGAACTAGTTAGTGCAAATCGGGTATTATCATAATCAGTCAGTTCATTTATAAGTAAAGTATGTGTAGAATGGCGAATGCGCAACCGAATGTAAGGGTTGGTAAAACATCAAGTCTTTTTAAAGGAATGCATATTATTTTTTATGATTAATAGATTAGAATACTTTTAATACCATAATAATTTGAAATAAAAAGATCATGATTTTCAATCTATTATTTAAAATATTCTGAATTTACCATGTCTAGTTAGTTACTATTTTACATATTTTACATTGCAAGCACAAAAAAGCCATAAACTAGCAAGCAAAATAAAATGGCGTCCAAAAAATTAGGAATATACGTTTTTAGTAATACAATCTTTTAAATTAAGCTACATATTCAGTTTTTATTCTATATTTTATTTATTTTTAAATATTTATTCCTTTATTTAAAATAAAAAAATAAACACACACAAAAGGGGATTTATCAGTATAAAAAGGGCTAGGCGATGTCTGGGATAATTTTCGCTCATATTTCTTTACGTCATCTAAAAGTTTTTTTTTTTGAGAATGTGAGGTATATTTTTATATCCACGTTATAAAACGTAAAATTATACATACCCAAATCTTATTTAGAAAAGTTTTACAAGTTTATCCAAAACATTCTTATTTGGTGTTATTTTTGCTTATTTTATTATTGCCTTAGAATGGCACACCTCTGGCAATCGAAATGCACTTCGTCATTATATTATTTACAGTGTTGCCAACACAAAGGTCTTTGTAAACAAAGGCAAATTATTTTGATTTGTTTTCTTTGTCACACACGTTTGTGTTTTTATGTTTAGTATTTTAATCATGGCAACAAAACAAACGGCATTTTAGCATTGAAAAAACAAGTAATGTTTGGTCTGTTGTGAATAGTCTAAGCAAGTAACAAATAATGGATGACGTTTTCAAATTATTTTCGATATTAAAAACGATTTATACGAAAGTGTTGGATAAAATTTTGTATTAGACACGTGAGTTATTAAGAAAATTACCTCTCTCGCCCTTCGGGCTCGAGAGTTAAACTTTTCTTGCGTGACTTATATGTAATATAACTCACTTATCTAATAAATAACTATTATTATGTCAGTTTAAATCATGACTATCCGGTAAATCGTAGATAGTATGTACATGTATCCCCATTTCAAAAGTGAAGTCAATAGTTTAAAAAAAAAAGTTATTCTTGGAAAATTTGGGAGACGTCTTGTATGCTTGAAATGATTAGTTTTTAAGCAAGAACAAGGTACGCCACTGCATTTTTGTTATGGAAAAACGTAGAAAAATAAGAATAAGGTGCTTTTTCAAGAGAAAGGAGGATTTTTGCTCTTCAGTATTCATGAATACCGAGTATTCGAATACTTTTTTTGTAGGTATTCGAAAATATTCGGTATTCAAATACTTTTTTTTACGGTATTCGTATTCGAATACCAAATTTCAGTATTCGACCCAACTCTGTTTTAATATCACAAATTCAAGACTGTTATTTGCCTTACCTTTAGAGCATACATCTACAAGAGGAAACGTTGCCGCTTTGCATGCTAACAATTTTTGTGAAAAAAAACGCACCCCTGCTTATTGGTGACGTCACGTCTATCTAAACAGCGAGGCCAAGATAAAATGTATGTTTTAGCGGGTATTTTAAACTTTAAATAAAAATTGTATTTTTACGCCCTAGGGCAAAAAAGTATCAAAAACGCCCACATGTATAAATTTATAAAGCAATAATAAAATTAAATAATGCCCCATTTTTTTTTGGTAAACAACAATTTATTTAATTAAACATATGTTAAAAGTATACTGATTACAATTAAAAGCTGGGAAATTTTCTCCTAACTACAGAGAATGCTTGTATAATAATTTCAGTCGTAGATCAAGCAAGTCATAACTAATGACAGTCGAGTTTTTGCTTCTTTTAGCAAGACGAAAATTTGACGTTTATGTCATTTGGTGGGAATATATTCGTTCATGGAACATTAAGGGACCAAAAACAAAACAAAAAAATAGCATTTTTTTATATGAAAAGTTTTGTGTAAATGAAGTGTTTTTTTTTTAAATTTTTGTTATAGTTTTTCGATTATACGTATTCCAAAAATCATTGTCTATTTCATATATTTTCAGTAAATAAATTTTAATTGTGTAATAAAGTACTTTAAATGTTCATGTAATTGCATAATATTTCGGCTCATATGTCAGGTAGAGCTCTGTCAAAGGTACACACATGATACTTATAACCTACAGAACACCCTAGATAAATATAAAGCCATTTTAAGAAAAAAAATTGCCCTATAAAGGGTTACGGTACCTATTCAAATTAAAAACATACAAAAGACTTACCTGTAGAAACAGTGTTCTTTTTAGTACTGACTGAATAAAATAATAATTTCAGTCGTACAAAAATATTGTTTGCACCTCTGGGGTAAAGCACTTTCACCCACAGCTGATTGTTACCCTCGCGGAGCCGTGGGCGTAAAAGTGCTAATTTACGCCCTTGGTACAAAAATAACTCTTTTCCTACCAAACCATTACTTTTTGAAAATATAAAAGAATTTTTGGAAATGGCACATCCTTCTGAATATTGTAAAAAGTTTGCTATAAGTATTATTATGACTATGATAAAAGTAATTGATTTTTTAGAAAAAAAAGCAAAAACAACATGGATAAACCCAGGGTTAAGATTCTGTAAGAAACATAAGAAAAGAGATCTCTTTGTATTGTAATAAAGTTCAAATTCCCGATTCTATAACCCACTTTCGGTCATGATCGACTCAATCGAACGGGAATCGAAGTTAAAAAGGAAAGGAACACAAATTAATCAGTCTGTTTTTAGCATGTATCTTTTTTTTACTCTTTAAAATATTTTTTTCTTTTCAATCAAATACATAAAAACATCCATTACAGAATATGACTTTAGAAAGAGATAAGGATCTCTTTTCTTTCTCTATCCCTGTTTTCCTTTTCCTTATGTTTCTTACAGAATCTCAACCCAGAGTCTTTGTGATTTCGACGAGTCGATTGTAGCCATAAAATAACATAGCAACTTCCTTATTAGTTGAACTACTCATTATCAAACATAAGTTAAATTAACAAAGACATTTTTTTGTACACTAACAAAGTCACAAACCCTATATTGTTGCCGCTGCTTGAAACGCAAATATGCATACATACTGTCGAAAAGTTGTTAAATCTTGTCCGCCTCCCTTGTACACCTATCCATGTGTGAAGATAAAACTATATCTTCATATCTCAAATCACCTAGAATCCTAGAAATAATAAATATATCTATAATTTACCTGCATACGAGCCCTGACAGCTTCCTCTGATACGTCCACAGTCCACCCTTTAGTGTCTTCATCATCTTCATCGCCGTTATCAACGGATGGTTCAGTAACAGAATTATCCATGCCAGACTCGTCTGGGTTTTCAGACTCTTGTGCTTCGCCATTAGTCTTCTTGCTGCGCTTGGAGCGCTTGCCTTCTGTCAGAGAGGAACCCTGAGTGGCAGGGTTCAGGTTGGGTGGGTTTTTGAGGATATAGGTCATCAGCTTATGGTTGCTGACAAGGACGCCATGGTAACCGCAAGCTTTGCAACCCTATAATTACAAACAGGGTAATAAATATTGAAAAATAGACAGGGTGTTACAAAATGCTGTTAAGAAAATTTATGGGCAGGTTCTACTATTCAAAATGTGAAAAAAAAGTTTATACAAACATGGGCCTGGAAATCCATTATTGTTTCCTTCCATCTTTCCTATCTTAAATATTCTTTATCAAATTTTTATAAATTATTCTTTTATTTCAAGGCCTAAACAGTATCTGGTCTTTCCAGACGTCTACATCATTACTTAAGACCTATTGTTAACCATTTTTTGTAATTTTCTTCCTACTGTTCATGCCTCTTACTATGTAATATGGTTTAAACAATAAATGTATTATTATTAATAAAGTTTAATTTTTAGCCCTAGGAGGCTAATTTAGCTCTAACTTGGTTAAATTTATTTAGTCCAGTGGCGTCTCAAACAGTAGTCAAACAAATTTTTAGCACAAAATATACGCAACTGACTTGTGCAAATTCTATATTTTATTTGGATTAAGCAAATGAAAATTTAGTTTTTTAGCTCTTAAGCTTTTTCCTATCTTTTTAGTTTTTGAAAAAATTAAATTCACTTAATTGCATACCCCTGGCCTACGTACAGGGTATTCTATTATAAAGTATTATATTTAAAGTATTATATTTATATATTATATTAAGAGGAAAAATGGCATATTTTTTTACTTTCTCCATATTTTTAATAAATTCAAGATAGCCAATTGATGTAATTTAGCTCGGGGAATTTAAAAATCATATAAAAAAATTGCATAAAAACAAAAGGAATACGCCATTAATGTTGGGTTATTAAAAGGAACACCATATTAATAATTATATTTTTGAATTTTTTGATAAATTTTAAGTAGGTATTTTTAATTAAAGGTACTATATGACTGTCTTTAACTGTTTTTGGGTTATCGACGCCTAGAGTCATATTTTCGGCTAATATTATTTAAATAAATATATCAATACACAATAAAGGTAATACAGGTGATTACCTAATCCTTCAAAGTCATTAAAACTTTTACCTTCTGGTGAATTTTAATACAAGTTTTTTTTAAATAAATTATTCGTTAGATGAAAAACTACAGATAGTAACGCTATATTATAAGTGTGGAGAAAATGCCAGTAAAGCAAAAAGAAGATACAAAGAAAAAAAAATGACTTTGAAGTGTCAGGTAATCCACCTACATTACCTGTATTTCATATTGAGGTATTTAATTAAATAAGCCAAAAATGTGACTTTTTAAGCGTCAATAACTCAAAAACGGTAAAAGATAAACATGAAGTAGGTACCTTTAATAAAAAACACTCAGAATTGATCATAGAATTCAAAAATATAATAATAAATATGGCGTTAAATTTAAAAAATACAACATTTATGGCGTAAATCTTTTGTTTTTCACGCAATTGTTTTTTTAATACGATTTTTATATTCTCCGAGCTAAAATACATCGATTGGTTATTTTAATTTTTTTTAAATATGGTGAAAGTCAAAAAATATGCCATTTTTCCTTTTAAATGGAATACCCTGTACATAAGAAATATTTTCTTTAAAAAATTATGAACAAGAAAAATAAATAGAAATAAAAATTGTGAATAAAAAGTAGGGTTATAAAAAAATCAATATTACCAACAGCAGTGAATCCACGGGATAATACCCTAAGATGTGACTGGGGCTCTATTCCACTATTCATAAGCGCCTTTTTGTTTGCGTTTTATTAGTTTTTCTTTATTTCCTCTAGGCTCTTATGAAAACAAAAAGGTTTTCGTTCGTGCATAGCCAACTTCACAAATTGGCGCACAACACCGCATTAAAATTTAAAATATGACAGATTTGTCAAAGTCAAGCATACTTTTCATTCTATGCAAACTCATAAATAGTAAAGTTTGATACCCAATTTTGATTTTATTACTAAAGTTAAAACTCATTTAAAAGAATCCAAAGATCTTTGCGGTGTAAACTAGGCCATCAGTCAGTAGGTAGCTAACCCACAATACACCAAAGATACAGGTTAGAAAATTTTATTACCGTTTTATGAAAAATATTAAATTTGTTGAAAATGATGTTTTCCACTGTAAACAACGTATTGAAAATGCTTTGGTTTATTACCTAGTGATAGTTTTCTTTGTCTAAATATGAGGCATCAAGTAAGGTAGAAAAAAGGTGAGTTTAAATGTCTTATATTTATATTTGTTTCCCTTTAAAAATTTTGATATTTTTAGCTTCTAAAAGAGATTGCAAGAAACATATAGTCCTTTAATGACAAGGCAACTAACCCAGGAACCCCATGAAATGCATCAAAACTTAAGACCATGTTTAGATAACAGACAAAGAAGGTCCTACAAAAATACCCCATAAAATTTTGCCTAAACACTGATTAATAACTTGTCTATTGTTAATTTTAAAATGAGTGCACTTGAATATGGAAAGGTATTATTTCATTGCTCTTTTTAATGGAAGAACAAAAGCAACTGTGAGTAAAATTTGCATTAAATGTATACTAATATTTTCATAAAATTATTTCAATTATCCATGAGATACCGTCCCAGTTTCTTTAAAAAGATATTCAATTTTACTTTTTGTATTCGTGTCTCTTCTTCCTTTTACCAGTTCACAGCTCGAAAACCCTTACGTAACTAAACCTAACCTAAACCAATGATCTTTTCATAGGAGCAATATTCTCTTTTACTTAATGGCTTTTAATCTTTCTTTTATAATTTATATACTCTACAATGTCCTAAGTTAACCCTGCTAATGCTAAAAGTTAAAATAATTCTCATTAAACTCGTATTAATGTTTAGAGAAAAACCTACGTTTGCTTATTTAAACCTAAAATTTGTATTTTTTTATTTTTAGGTTACTGCCAGATTGTAAAATTATTTGTACTATACGGAAAACACTAGAAAGTGTCTGGATTTAATTGATTTTTCAAGCTGGTGTATTATTTAGGAAATATATTTTGAATAAACTGGGAGTATTTTTAAGAGCTTATCTGCAAAAATATTCAAGGACAAAAACTTAGTGTTTATAAAAACAACGTTTATATACTCAAATGTACTTTTTTTTATTGTAAACCTAAGAATTAAAATAAAGGCAAAAAAATAATATTGATTGTTTTTATTCTTTTTACAAATTACAAAAGCTTGGTAATTTATGTGTGAGTCATGTTGGGCATTATTATTTTGATTATTATCGATCATTTGATATGATTCTTGAACTATTATGCAATTTTGACTTCTGGAATGGTCCTAAGGGATATTCATAGTCTTCTAGAGTCCTACAAATAAAATTATTATTATTAAATGAAAAAAGAAAACAACTAGCAATAAAAGGTTTTGATAATTTAGGTACTCTTTGTTTAAAATCATGCAAGTAACAAATGTGTTTTGCTATCTTTGGGTACCTATTTATTTCAACTAATAATAATTACCGATATGTACTGACAATTTATAGTAATTCTCTTGAAAGGGAGCAACTATGATTTTGCCCAATATCAAAAACATTCCTATTCACACTATATTCCCCCGTCTTTTTGCACAAAATTCTTAATATAACAGTAAGTTAGAACATACTATTTAATTAAGCAGCAAAAAAAATAACCAGCCCCTTTTTTATTAGTTCTGTGCCCCTGTATATCAAATTTGGTCAAAATGGGGGTTGCTCCAACTTTCGAGACGTTTACCCAATTTTCATAAATAAGACAAATATTTTTTTAAATATTACCTTTTTGAACTAAAAAGAAATTTACCATAAATGTTTTTTTCTAAATAGGTATGAGTTTACTTTAGTTTACTTACCTTAAGTAATATTTTAATGTAGTTTGCTAATCTCCATTTCCAGTCTTTGTCCTAATCTAACATTCCGTACAAGTAGGTATGTAACACTCAATAAAGGCCTTCTTTTAGAAAGTATAAATGGAAGATGGTAAAAAGTTATATGCAATAACTTGTTAGTTACTTTTCCAAAGCAATAAGTAATTTTTGATAGTTTTTCTTTTCAATCTATATTTTGACAACTCACATATTAATTTTACTCCAAATGAGCTTCAGGCTACCGCTTTCACGCTCTTTTTTCGCTTTTGCGCCGACGGAGCTGCAGGAGACGGCTTAACGAACCCTTTTTGGTTATAGGTTATGTGATTTAGAAACTATTTTGCTTACAAATGATTATTCTGGCTGCGGAGGACAATCTTAATTATTTATTTGCTTCTTGTATTTCAATTAAAGTGTATACTTTGTTTTTAATAGCTTAGTTAACTGATTTTTATAACTTTAATTTCACATTAAAGGAATTTTAGGTTATGTTATGACTTTGAATTTTGTCAGATGTCAGATGGTAATACAGATTTCTGTTTTATGACCGCCTGTTTTAAAAAACAAGTGAAGGTTATTCGTTCGTTAAAAAAACAGATGAAGGTTATACGCTCCCGGAACGAATACGTTCAGCGAACGAATGAGTTCAATTTAGCAGAATTGAGCCCCTGGGTATTTACTAATGTCAATCAGAAAAAGTTAAAAGTTGATCAGCTCAAACGGGGAGCGGAAACGGTTAACAGAATGTATAAATTGATAAATGGGACGCAGTTGTTTCAACTGTGAATTGGAAACATCAAACGGCAAACGAAAACCGAAACGTCAGTTTATAAATCTAGCTCTTTTATTGTAATTGTTATCACCAGGCTATGTATGCAAAATTTAACCCTTTATAGGTCTTGGGATAATAATTTTCCACCAAAATGTTTTAGAAGAACCAGTGGCTATAAGTACACCCACTTTTCCCCACCAGAATAAACAAGTCATAACTAATGACAGTCGAGTTTTTGCTTCTTTTAGCAAGACGAAAATTTGAGGTTTATGTCATTTGGTGGGAATATATTCGTTCATGGAACATTAAGGGACCAAAAAAAAACCAAAAAATTGCATTTTTTATATGAAGAGTTTTGTGTAAATGAAGTGTTTTTTTTAATTTTTGTTATAGTTTTTCGATTATACGTATTCCAAAAATCATTGTCCATTTCATATATTTTCAGTAAACAAATTTTAATAGTGTAATAAAGTACTTTAAATGTTCATGTAATTGCATAATATTTTGGAATGTTTCGGCTCATAATATGTCAGGTAGAGCTCTGTCAAAGGTACACACATGATCCTTATAACCTACAGAACACCCCACCTAAATATAAAGCCATTTTAAGAAAAAAAAATTGCCCTATAAAGGGTTAAGGTACCTATTCAAATTAAAAACATACAAAAGACTTACCTGTGAAACAGTGTTCTTTTTAGTACTGACCAGCAGATCTGTTTCAGGGTTTTCACACTCTGGACAAAGTACAAATTTGCGAATGAAACCGTCGAGCAGGTCTTGTAGCTTTACAGCATCATGGGATCCATTGACAATAAAACGCTCATTCTAAATTAAAATAAAACAATATATGAAATTTCATTATAAGTAAAATTTCATTAGGTACTTATTAAACTTATTAACTTGGTGAAAAAAACGCTTTCTGAAATTATTTTAATAATAAAATTTAAGTAATAATAATTTCATATAAAACGTGCAAAAACTTGATATATGCTATAGTTTGTCCACATTGGAAGCTTGATCTTGGCTACCAATCCACCAATGGACATATCAAAACTAGCGTTAATGTTAACTCACCTTGAAATCAAATTGGGTTTGGGCACCCAATTCGCATCCAAAATACTTAGTTGGGTAAGTTGGTGGCCTGCCAATTGCCTTTGCTACTTCAGCCATGTTAACAATGACAGTTTTGATGCCATTGCCCTTGCCTTCAACCTAAAAAATATAAACATTTTTGACATTTTTATTTAGTTCCAAAAACATATGTAAAGTGTATTACGTAAAAACTAAATAATATATAAAATAACGCAGGAACATAACATACCATTTGAAATAGGGCAATCATCATAAAATTATTAGTATGAATCATTTAGTTTACTCGGTTTTAAAATTCACAATCAGTTGTAGATTTAAATTATTGCGCAACAAGCTTTTTGACGTCGAATTACTTACCTTGGCAACAAGGCGCGGCATCTTATAACGATAGAAGACATCGCTGACATTTCGATTGACGTTTACACTCATTGTGAGCGCGTTACGGTCCGCTGCTTCAAAAAGGAAGGAAGAACGGCGATTCAAAGACACCTAGAAATAACGTAATGCAAAAATTATGAAGAATCGGCATTAAACGCTTAAATGAGTTTATAGTTAGCAATTCTACCAAATTTTTCTAAAGGGGATCATTTCCAGACTGGTCAGGGAAAAATCCAACTTGTACAGATGCAGTAAGTTAATTATTTAACTCGCGCATGCATGCCTGAACCTTTTTACTTCCCTCATTAGAAGGGAAGTAGTGTAATACCGAAAAAACCACACTTGAATGTATTTAAACATTTTGAAGTATTTCTAGGGTAAATTTTTTTCTGCTGCTATTGTGTTATTATTTTTCATGTTTATATACAAATTATTTTAATTACTTCATTGTTTCAATATTTGTACATAATTTGCTTTAAATTTGAAAGTTATAAGGCGCCTATTAAGCCCTAAAAATTATTGGGTACAGTGTCACAGCCAATATTATTAAAAAAAAGTATGTCACTAACATTTTTGTAACTATTAATTTTTTTTTAATTAAGCAACTAAAACACATCTTTTTAGTCTTGGTTTAGGAATATATTTTTTTATCTCCTACCCATAAAAAAATTGAAGACACTCTAATTTATTTTAAATAGTATACATAGACAACATACAAGAAAAACAAAAAATAAACAATTTTGAGCTTATAGTAAACAAGCAAAATGCCTTCCTTTCAATAAAATACTCGACTTATTCATTAAGGTAAAAAAATCTATTTTTACTTTTTTGTTTTTAGAAAAACAAGTTTTGAAATCACTTCATTTTTTTATTGAAAACGAAACTAATACGAAGGAAACACGAAACTAACAAGTGATATAATTAATTACTAAGTCAGAAAAAAAAGTACAAATAAAATCAGTGCTGTACTTTCTTTTCTTAATAATGTTGGCTGAGGTGTCCACTCAGACGCCACTGCACCCAATAATTTCAATCTAGTTAGAGCTTATCAAGCGCCATGCTCTAATCTTCCTATATTAAAAAAATGCAGAAAGTAATGATTTATCTCAAAGACTTTTGCCTAATGTATTTTGTTATAACGATTAAAGTTTTTTAAACAATTTTTTTATGATATCTGAAAAAAATGCTTTAATTTATAAAGCATATGACCAACAAAAGCTATTTTGTAGGAGTTAGGCCTCCGATACCATACGAAGGAAGCGGTGGCCGGTACTTGCTACAATATTTTGTGGTAAGCGGCGTTTTGAAACTAGTTTGCATACATTAAAATTGCTCTACTAATAATATTTATTAGGTTCAAGCGACAAGCGGCAGAGGTTTTTGCTCACGTATATTGCAGCCGCCTAATTTTTTTTTTCAATTCTTTTATGCTAACATATACCGGGTGATACATCGCCGAGCGGGACATAGGAAATCCCATGTAATTTTTAATGGGGTCAATTATTGGCTCCCAAATTATTTTAGAGAAAAATTATATTGAAGTTTATTGAAGAGCATGCAAATCTACGTACATGGTAAAAACTTTAAATTTTTCGGTTAACCCGTTTGCTAGTTAGATGCTAATATATTTTTAAAAATTGTTACATTATTATCGCCTCATATTTATGAACAACAATAAAAATACCAGTTAGCGTGACATTACGTTGTCATTTTGAAATTTAGTGCTTTATTATTGTCAAAAAATCGTACAGTGATAAGATTAAAGTTGTATTTATAGAAACGAATTAAGTTAAGTTAAACTAAACTAGAGTAACAAATTTCAAGAGCTTATGACATTTATAATATTTACATGCTTCAATAAATTATTAATATTATTACAATAATTAATATGTTGGAAATAAACTTAAGATTTAAGAAAAATTTTTCCATTAAAAGCATTGTGTAAATATTCCCGAACAGCCAGGGTATTATGTGCCAAATTTCCTGATTTTCCCTGGATACATCATTTAAAGCGGGTAAAATTAGTTCTTCGAGTAGTTCCAAATAAAATTCTGCATTCAAATTTTGATTAAGAAAAAATGGTCCAATAATATGTTGTCCGAAAATCCCCGCCCAAACATTTACTTTCTGTGGATATTGCGTCCTCGTTTCGACAAATCTGTGTTGGTTTTCTTTGCTCCAGTATCGG
Organism: Listronotus bonariensis; assembly: GCA_014170235.1. Lineage (NCBI taxonomy): Eukaryota > Metazoa > Arthropoda > Insecta > Coleoptera > Curculionidae > Listronotus > Listronotus bonariensis. Next base: position 102,737 of record JACEGR010001623.1, on the reverse strand, counting down.
TAATTTTAATGATTGGGTTCATTGTTTAACGTAAATGTGCACTCATCAGTAAAACAAATATTTCTTAAAAATTCCCAGTTCATGTTTGCCCTTTCCATCATGTCAAAACAAAATTCCTGCCGTCGTATTTCATCCCCATCCCTTAGCTCTTGATGTCTTTCATATTTGTATGAAATGTATTTATGCCTTTTCAAAATTCAGAGCACTGTTGATTAATCTTCTCATGTGATATTCTGAAGTTTCCTTGTACTCACCTTCCCTTCATTTTCCTCCACGTGCAATAAAATTTCCAAGTCTCTATCATCTCTTACATTTTCTTCTCTTTGATACTCCCTAGCTTCACATCTGCAGTTATTTATCACTGTGCCTTTGGTCTCAAATTTTTGATAGTCCTATCGACTGTTGATTTTTCGGGTATCGGTCTATTCGGATACTGAGCAGCGAACATGTCTGACACCTTTTGGTAACTATTTCCTTGATAGTACCATTTAATCATCAATAAAGCACTAAATTTCAAAATGACAACGTTATGTCACACTAACTGGTATTTTTATTGTTGTTCATAAATATCAGGCGATAATAATGCAACAATTTTTAAAAATATATTAGCCTCTAACTAGCAAACGGGTTAACCGAAAAATCTAAAGTTTTTACCATGGACGTAGATTTGCCTGCTCTTCAATAAACTTCAAAAGAATTTTTCTCTAAAATAATTAGGAGAGCCAATTAATGACCCCATTAAAAATTACATGAGATTTCCTATGTCCCGCCCGGCGATGCATCACTCGGTAGATCAAAGGCAGCGCTCTCACACTCTCCTATCTCCGTTTGGTATCGTAGCCGTAGCCTCAAGCTGCGTCCAGACTAAGCTATAAAACATTGTTGTATAACATTAATTTTGTTATATAACAAGGTTTTATGTTACACACACATACATTTTTATTTTTACATACCTATAAAATTTTAAAATTCGGAGTCACTGGGTTAAAAGAGGTTGGATGGGTAATGACGGTCTCGATGATCCGTTCTGAGGATTTTTCCACAGAAATAATGGTGTCTGTGATTTGCCAAACCGTGGGTAGAAAAACAAAACGTGATGGTTGATGATGGTGTTATCGGCAGGGTCAACAAGTCACGTTTCTCTAAAAGGCTGCAGTTTCCGGTGCCTATTGGAAGAAAATTTTGTAGTCCTGAAAAGAAAATAATAGACATTGCAGATGTACTACTGAATTTCAACATACATAATTCTGTTCAGTAAAACGGTACAAAACCTATGCCTTACCAAAACATAAAACTTTATTTTATTCTTTCATTAAAACTATTATCTAGGACTTACATCGTTTTAGTTTCTTAAAGTACAACGTTTCAGTTAGTATATATCTTACAATTGTTTTAAAGTAATAACTAGCTATGATTCCCGGCTTCGCTCGGGAGTTTATATGAGACCCAAATAACCGTTGTTCTGAATGAAGTTCAACTACTCGACAACAGATGGCGCCACTACACATATTTTACATTTTTGCCACCCACAACCACCCACTTCCACCCACCCCGACCAAACTCCCTTACTCACAATGGGAGACCAAGGGGTATTTGGAACCCCGACGGGAAGTCGATCGGAGTTGCGGATGATAGCGAAAATCGTGGACACACGAACGTACATTAGCATTTTATATAATATATTAGATTAGATTAGATTAAACACTAATTTCCATGGGCAACTTTTGTAAATGCGTGAAAAGGAGACGGTCTACAGCAAGGACAAAGCAAGAATAACACGTCAACGTATCACAGAAACTCAAATGAAAGTATCGAGCTGGCACGACGTAACTATTCATTGTTTATAGTCCCAGAGCCTGTGCAAGGCTACCTGTATGTATTTAACAAGATCAGGGGAGTTGCACCTTGTAAAAGAGGAAACGAGTATTTTATGTTCAAATAGAGTCAGTGATCGGTGCTGGATTTTTGGATGATTTAACATTTTTTGATTCGTGAATAGCTGAAGTGAAGTTATAATTGCTTTGCATTACTGGACCAGATGAATACAGTTAAGCAAAAGTTATTACAATTATATTTGCTTTATTTATTTCAGGTAATTTTTGTCTGTTTTATCTTTTATTATTTTATTTTAAGTAAAAGTATTTGCTTAGCTTTATTTACATGCCCATTGTCTAAATCAATACCCCTTACTTTATTTTTATACATTCACTTAAATCTTCGATTTTGAACTTTTTGGTTACGTTATTTGAATAAAATTATGTATACCGCCAGTTGCAGCATTTATATACTAATTTCAAATATTTTACGTAATTCTTCTGGTACATTCATAGATTACCTTTTATTTTCGTTTTTAAAATAATTATTGTTTTTTTATTTGTTAAGTATTAAGCTATTATTAAATAAATAAAAAAATTGAGACCTTTTTTGTATGAATGCATAGTGTACTGGGTAAAAAATACAGTAAGAAAACGTATTACGGGGTGTGTTGTGGAACTGACGTTAATCTAAGATGAATTAATAAAAAGGGCGGAAGAGCTTTACACATCTTCAATCTGTTTACTGTCGCAGCTTCTGTAAAATTGTATGTCTGAGGACTTACCTTGTTGTACAGAAGCTAATTTAATTTGATTTCGTTAAAAAAAGTTCAAAATGTAAAGTAAACTGTATTTTTGAAATGTGTAAAAATATACAAGATTTTCTTAATAAAAATCACAATTTTATTACATTTTCCGTAAAACTAGTACAAAAAAATAAAAAAATAAAAATATTTTAGAAAAACTACCTACTACACCAAACTTAAGTTTAAAAATTAATAAATTACCAGCCGGAAAGTGTTCATATTGCTACCCGATTGTAGAGTAGAGGCTTAACGCAAGCACATATACAGGGTGGGCCAAACTAAACTTGCACACTTTTTAACTAATAATTCCGTTTTATCTGTTGCGCCCATCTATTTTATTTTTAAAGGGCTAAAGGTAGATATGTTTTCTCTAGGTTTGCCAATTTGGGTCACATAGATTAAAACAGGACTGGACTCACGGGACTTTTTCCAAAATGATGCATATCTACAATTAGGCAAATTTGTTTATTTTTAATTAATTTACTGATACGTTCTGTCAGCATCCAACTTGGAAACCATGGGAAAATCACATTTTTGATTTTTAAAGGACACAAAAAAAGATCTTTTTAAAATCGAGAGAAATGCATGCTTTATAGGATGCATTAATTATCAAAAATAATTATAATTCCTAAATCCTTAAACTGTTGACAGATTCGCTTTACTGAAATCATTTCACATAGTTTGTCTACAAGAAAACGTATTAGCTTATTGTAGCTAAATCACATTTCTTTTGCAACAAGGTTAAATACAGTATTTTGGAAAAAGTCTCGTAAGTCCATACCTGTCCAAATAAATTTGACCAAAATAGGCAAATCTAGAGAAAACATATCTACCTATTAGCCCCTTAAAAATAAAAAGATAGGCCCAACAGCTAAAAGTTATATAATGGCTACCACTGTTATCTAACTTTTCTAGTTATATAATTAGTAGACCTCGTTAAGAGATGCCGACTTTACCAGACAAACACACATTAAGTACATCTAAGCTTTATTAGTTTCGGAAATATGGCCATCCAAACCTAGCAGTAGTCAATTGGTAGAGTATCGATTGTTTTACAAAGTAATACGATGTACACTTATATGAACCTAAGTTAATTTTAAAGTCGTTTTCATCATTTGTAGTATTTGATGCTAGGCCACTTGAATCCAAAGCCTTCATATATAAGTATCCATTTAAAAACGCAACATTTATGGCGTAAGCCGCATTGTGCTTATGTAATTGTTACTGCCAAACGTTGTGTCACATTCTTGACTAAACATACATCAATCGACGGGTCTGAGCGTTTTTCAAAAAAAAACTGAGCTGCCAGTAAATGCGTCTGTTTCGTTTTCGATGCGCCACCCTGTATATATATATATATATATATATATATATATATATATGTAATTTCAATGGTCATATCTAATAAACTATTAAAGATAGATTTATCAAATGTAGAATTTTGTAAACTCTTTAAAAGACCTATTTAATGATGGTATAATATACAGGGTGTCCCATTTTAAAAAAGTAAGTTATGTCAATATATTCTGTTTATAAAATTGTTTGGAGTAATCTTCATAATAAAAAAAAACTTGATAATTTACTGTACAAGTTGGTTTTTAAATCATTTTTTTAACTTAAGAAATAAAACAGTTATAGACATTCAAAATGTGGATAAATTAGATTGGACGCACTGTACCTATTAACGAATGAAGACAATGGAAGTAAAAGATAGTATTATTGAAATGATAAGACTGTTGACACGTTTAACGGCCAGTTTAACAATATTTGGTTAACACTAACTGTAGGTTTGTTACCATAGAAACATCGAAATACCGAAATGTGATTGGTGTTGCCAAAATAGTTAACCCAAAAGTGATGGTAACCATATATTGTGAAACTGGGAATAAGAGACGTTTTATTTTGTTATATTGGAATAAAATAAATATGACATATCGTCGGTTTAGAACTAAAACTAAGTAACCTAAAAAAAAACAGTGGTTTTGAGTTAATTGCGGTTATAAATTTGTATGCCAGAAGCTGCAGTAGTATTCTTGAAATAATGCCGTATGGTACTGTCCGGTACTGTCTATAAAATCGGTTTTTCAGTTACCTAGTTCTACCACTAAAGGATTTCCACTTTACCATATGCTGAAGAAGATATATCAAAAGTGCAAAAATTCATGTTACCTAGCAGAGTTGGGTAGTATTCGAATACTCGGTATTCTGAATACTATTCAGAATACATTTATGCGTCATTCGAATACTGGTATTAGAATACTGATATTTAAATACTGGTATTCGAGTACTGGTATTCGAATACCGGTATTAGAATACTGATATTCAAATACCTATATTCTGGTATTCAAATCCTAAATTGTATTACTGTTTGCTTATTTTATGAATACTACGTTACTTTTTATGCATCTTAAGCGGGTTAAAACATGTTCACGGTGGTTTTGCCGACGACTGGGTAAAATTTGATATAAGTCATATATATTATCATTTGCAAACTAACAGTTTAGGAAGTTAGTTTAACAAATTAAAAAAATGTAAGTCAATACGTTTTTTAAAATCTTGATCTGTTGTTTCTATGGTCCTAATAGGAAGTAATTTTGAACAGATATACATTTATTTTTGCAAACAAATATATATCTAAATTAATTATTTTAACTTCTTTGGGGTTTTGCTATTAAACAAAATAAGTAACTTGGTACAACATATAAAAAGTGATATTGCAAACAAGGTTAGTTTATATTTATAAGGTTGCGACATATCCTCAACTTTTAGGCGGTTCGAGGTCGGGGACGCAAGGAAGGGCACTTCTCAGGAAAGTTGCAAGACTGGGTAAAATCAAAGCTGAATATCAATCCAAAGGCGTCTAGAATTTGCGCATTTCATTTTGCATTGTTTTGGAAGTGATATTTGTTGAAAGATGTAATTCCAAATGTTTTTTATTTAAAGTAAAAGAATTTACAACTTAATAACAATTAAAACTGTTGTGTAAACGGTTGTTCTACTAATATCAATAACTGTATATCTCCGGCACTGAACAACATGGCCGAAAAAATGGGAGATGTGACGTCATAACACGTGAAAGCAATATGGCCGAATGTCGTGACCTTATATAGACCGACTTTGTATTGCAAACTATGTTTTCTATGTATTAGGTTAGACTAATATGTATTTATCTCCATTTTACACAAAAGGGATGTGTATAATAAATTTTATTATGTCAGTTTAAATCATGACTATCTGGTAAATCGTAGATAGTATGTACATGTATCCCCATTCCAAAAGTGAAGTCAATAGTTTCAAAAATAGAAAAGTTATGTGGGAGACGTCTTGTATGCTTGAAAGTTTTTAAGCAAGAACAAGGTACGCCACTGCATTTTTGTTATGGAAAAACTTAGAAAAATAAGAATGAGTTGCTTTTTCAAGAGAAAGGAGTTTTTTTGCTCTTCAGTATTCAATACCCAATCGTGGTATTCATGAATACCGAGTATTTGAATACTTTTTTTGTAGGTATTCGAAAATATTCGGTATTCAAATAGTTTTTTTACGGTATTCGTATTCGTATTCTTGAATACCAAATTTCAGTATTTGACCCAACTCTGTTACCTAGTTGTAGTTCTAAACCCACGATATGATACGCGACGATGACGCAAGTCACGTGTCCATTGCAAAACGTATAAAGGTTTGCTTAAATGATATAAAAGATGGTTTTGCTAAACAGAGTTACTTACCTATAAGAGGTGAGCTTTCGTCGCTGCGAAGTCATACACCTCGCTGGCTCGGACCCTGAACTCCCAACTATATTTTTGGTTAATAATTTCTCTGTAACAAACAATTAAACTTAGACTTTTTAGAAAATATTATTAAAAAAAAACACTTGAAAGCTACATTTCTTTATTTTTTCTTTACAACCTTATAAATATTTTGCCACTCTGGACAAGGGATAAAAATTCTGTGTGTCCCAGAATAGGTGTTACAAGAGAACAAATGGACCAAAAACTTTTGAATTTTAAATCAGCATTGTGGAAAAACTGGTCGCCTAGTTTAAAACTAAGAAATATAAAATTTTACTCCGATTGGTATTATACAGGGCGAGTTGTAAAAAAATATGAAAAAAGCGCAAGAGTAAACCACTATTATTTTTAAAAAGGTAACATTTTATAAGTAAATGTTGTGAAGAATTGAATTTTATGTCAAAATTTAAAGTTCAAGCATTAAAGAAAAAATGTTTTTTAAAATAAAAAAAAATAAAAAAATTGTCCATTTGTCCTTTTGTAACACCTATCCTGGGACACACTGTATAAATAACGATAGGGTATCTTTAAATTTTACCTTACATTTACAACCAATTATATGGAATTTTAAACTGACCTTTAAACAATTGGTTAAACTTTACTTGCCACATTCAAACTTGATAAGTGAAGTTTAACCAGTTGTTTAAATGTCAATTTAAAATTTTAAAATTGCTTGTAAATGTAGCTGTACCCAAGGTTAGTTTATATTTATAAGGTTGCGACATATCCTCAACTTTTAGGCGGTTCGAGGTCGGGGACGCAAGGAAGGGCACTTCTCGGAGAAAAGTTGGCAAGACTGGGTAAAAATCAAAGCTGAATATCAATCCAGTGGCGTCTAGAATTTGCGCATTTCATTTTGCATTGTTTTGGAAGTGATATTTGTTAAAAGATGTAATTCCAAATGTTTTTTATTTAAAGTAAAAGAATTTACAACTTAATAACAATTAAAAACTATTGTGTAAACGGTTGTTCTACTAATACAATAAACTGTGTATCTCCGGCACTGAACAACATGGCCGAAAAATGGGAGATGTGACGTCATAACACGTCACAGCAATATGGCCGAATGTCGTGACCTTATATAGACCGACTTTGGCTGTACCTATTATAAAGTAAAACCTTTAGGCGTTTTTTGATTGCAGGGCACATTATAGGCAAGAAATATATACTTGTAATACCACTAGTGCTTAATTTATTTTTTCAGAAACTTTTTAAAGTCCAGAAATATTTGAAAAATTTTCGTAGGTAAAAAAAGGACATTTTGATATTTTTAGACTACACCTAGATTTCATTTGCTCGTCAATTACTTCTGCTACGCCAGTCCTAAGATATTATTTTTATAACTGTAGTTGTATACAAACGTCATTTAGGGACTTAAAACCGTAAATTCTTTCATTTTATGGTACGTCTAAGATACTACAACTGGTAGAAATTAACATTTTGTTTATTTATTAATATCAATGACAGGCATGACGAACTAATTCCATGATTATGTCAAAACATTTCCACTATAATTCGCTTCAGGATACCCCAGGAGAAAAAAAAATCCGAAAAATATTTGGATTTTCATGGTAACGCAACAGAAATTACACATTTGATTGGTCAAAAAATAGTGTTGTGGAATTTTCACTTGTAATACCACTAGTGCTAATTTTCTTTCCGGAAATTTTTTCAAGGCAACGAATATTTTTAAAAATATTCGTGGCCGAGAAAAAATTCCCGGAATAATTTAAGCACGTGTGGTATTCCGTAAGAAAATTTTTTTCCCAGTTTTTCCAAGTTTGTTTTAAATAATATTCTTTTAAACTTAATGTTTGTAACTTTTCTACTACTTCAATCTTATGATATTATTTTACTAACTGTAGTTGTATAAAATTGTCATTTAGGGACTTAAAACCTTACATTATTTCATATTATGTTACGTCTAAAATACTACAACTGGTACAAAATAACATTTTCTTTAATTATGTATGTGAATGACAGAAATGACGTTGAAACAAATTCAATGATTATGTCAAAAAATTTCCACTATAATTCGCTACCCCAGGCAGGAGAAAAAAATTTCCGATAAATACTTTTGGTATCATGGTAATGCAATCAAAACTACACATTTGATTGGTCAAGACAAATTGAAACAGTGTTGTATATAATACAACAATACGTTTTTGTACTGAATGCTAGAAAATCAGTAACTGCTGCTTGGCAACAAACTATTGTAAAAAAATATAATCAAACGTTATCAGTAACGTGACACGTGTAATATATGTAAAACAATACGATTACATTCATTTTATATCGGTTTTGGTAAGTATCAAAACTAACAAAGCTTTTCTTTTTGGATTTAAATAATTAAACAAAAAAACAAACAAAAAAGTAGGATGTTATGTGTGTAAAAAAAATGAGGTCTGCCCAGAGTATAAAAAGTTTTCACGTCCTGTAAATAGACATGCATACGGTGAGGCATGCTTTCGAGCCAATCTAAAATTTGTAATCAGCGCCCCAGAAACCCCTGTACACCATATTTGGTCAAAATCGGCGTTGCTGCCACTTTCGAGACAATTAACAAAATAATATTAAATCATTTTTAATTTTCAAACCACTTCAAGAAGGTATTGATGCTAACACAAGAGCAGACAATATTTGAAATGTGAAGTGTACATTGGGAAAAAAATTATAGTTAGGCCGGGTTTATAAATCAAAATTTAATTTAGTATTAGTATTAGCATTAGTCACGAGATTCAAGAAGTTACTTTTAAATTGAAGTGTTTATAATTCAAATTTAATTTTATGGTCTTAAGAAACCACCTTAAAACTCTCTAAAATCCAAAACTTGAGACTAAAATAAGGAAAAATACTAATTGCTTATGTGCCATAAAAAGGTTAAAACCGGTAACTCCTTTTATTTAAGTTTCATTACTTTTTTTTGTTTAATGTAGCTAATAATTGCCACCAAAAAATTTCTAAATTTAAGTTAGGTAAGTAACTCTGATGTTGACAAAACTAGATATACGGGGATTTTTGGGGCGCTGATCACAAATCTGAATATTTTGGCAGAAACGTTTCGCTCTCGAGATATCCATCGTCCAAGTTGAAATTTAAACCAATCTTATTTTCACTATATTCCCCTTCTTGCACACAATTCTTGATTCAAAGCTAAAGCGGCATACAATATTTGATTCACCTTTTAAAACCCATATTCCATCATAGCCTGCTGCAACTGAAAACGATTGAAAGTAAAGCTATGCAATTTAAAGTAAAAATAATGTAAAACGAAGAACGGTGTTTTAAAGGTGAAAATCAAATACTGTATGCCGCTTTAGCTTTAAATCAAGAATTGTGTGCAAAAAGAAGCAAAATATAGTGAAAGTAAGATTAGTTAAAATTTCAACTTTAATGATATATATATCAAAAACAAAACCTTTTCGCCAAAAAATTCTTTCAGATCCGTGATCAGTGTCCCAAAAGCCAGCGTATACCAAATTTAATTAAAATCGGAGTTGCCGCAACTTTCTAGAAAATTAGTAATTGTCTAGAAAGTTGCGGCAACTCTGATTTTGACGAAATTTGGTATTCGGTGGTTTTTGGGGCGCTGATCACGAAAGTGAAAGCGTTATTTTTTGGAAACATTTCGAAAAGTTTTTTTTTCATTTCGATAGTTAATACAATTATAGGTAATTTTCTGAAAATGGGAGCAACTCCGATTTTGACGAAATTTGGTATACGGGGTTTTGGGGCGCTGATCACGAATCTGAAAGAATTATTTGGCGGAAACCTTTCGTTCTCGAGATATCCATCATCAAAGTTGATATTTGAACTAACCTTATTTTCACTATATTCCCCTTCTTTTGCACACAATTCTTGATTTAAAGCTAGAGTGTTACACAATATTTGATTTTCACCTTTTAAAACCCCGTTTTTCTAGGTTTTTACATTATTTTTGAATTAAATTGCGTGGCTTTTCTTTGATAATCCGGCAACCATACATACACATAGGGCTTCATGGCAAACTGGGATTAAAATGATTCAAAGTATAGCTATGCAGTTTAATGCAAAAATAATGTAAAAACGTAGAAAACGGGGTTTTAAAAGGTGAAAATCAAATATTGTGTGACACTTTAGCTTTAAATCAAGAATTGTGTGCAAAAAGAAGGGGGAATATAGTGAAAATAAGCTTAGTTCAAATTTGAGCTTTGATGATGGATATCTCGAGAACGAAACGTTTCCGCCAAATAATTCTTTCAGATTTGTGATCAGCGCCCCAAAAAACCCCGTATACCAAATTTCGTCAAAATCGGAGTTGCTCCCATTTTCTAGAAAATTACCCAATTATACACTGTACTAATGTAAAACACTTACATGGGATTCAGTAATTAACATTGATGCTTAAAAAAATTAAATAGAATTGTGATGTGCTAAATAAATACTTCTTCATGCTATGATTTTTGTCACTTATGACATACGCGACTGAAAAAGACATAAGTTGACTGTGATCCACAACTTCACGTGACACGCATAAAATAAAGCTTAACAAAATTAATAAAAAGTTACAAAATGACCAATATAACTTATAATCACCAAATAAGCCTTTTTATATAAGAAATATTGCACTTTAAAAAATATACCTTGACAATTAGGTCGCCTGTAGCCTCTAGCAAATTACCTTGATTTCGGTGTAATTCTTCTTTACATTACTTGATCTGAATTCTCAACAAAAGTCCTAATATGCATAATAATTATCTAAATAATGGTGCCAAAAATTTTGGATAATGATTTTTTAAAGTCACTGCCTAGACAGAGTCATTTGCAAAATTTTGGAAAGTTATTTGAAAATATGTGTAACCGATCACTCTTGGCATAATAGCGGCCATTTATTTGGTATCTTTTAGGAGAAAACATTAAAATTTTGGAATGAAACACAAAAGTATTTCTATAAAAAAAATACAATTTAAAACTGTCACTTTTGACTATCTGTCAAATTGAAGGCCTACTTAAAGAAAGAAGTGTGTTACAGTGGTGGAAAAAAAGTATTTTAGTATCATGTATAATACACGGTGGCCTTCAGTACCGTAGCTAGGCGTAGGCAGTGTAGGCGGTCGCCTACGGACTCGCGCCTGGGGGCCTTGCATTTGAAGGTATGAAATGTGGGACAAACCGGATCAGATAAATTACTTAACACATAGGCAATGTGAGGAAAAGAGATAGTCTAACGTGAATACCCGCAAGTAAATATTTCGGATTGGATGAGTGAAATATATCCCTTGTTGTTGCTTTACTGGCCGATATCCCAATACCTATTTGTTTAACCATTAATATGTTATAATTTGGCGCAGGATAAGCAGTAGCAAACATGATTAAAGTATAAAAAGATGTAATTTGAATGTGCGGACTTTTTTTGCTTTCCAACTTGAATCTTTCAAAAAAGGGGCCTCGCAGGAACATGTTTTTCTACACCACTATTTTATATGTATTAAAAAATACTGATAAGAGTTTGTATTTAAAGTGGGGACATTTTTTTGGTCCTCAACTTAGTTCATCGACTTCACTTATTATTTAATGAAAAACTGAATATTTTGGATCACCACGATTGTGTTTATGCTTAAAACAGTGTCCAAAGTGGTTCAAAATCAGTTTGTATCAATCATTTCAGAAAAACATTCGATTTAAAACCAAACAGTGGAAAACCGTGTATGAAACTGTAACCAAAACTATTATTAGTTTAAATTTTAAAGGTATTAGTTTCATACATGGTTTACTACTACTTTGGTTCAAATCGAATGTTTTTGTAAAAATTATGGATACATCCTGATTTTGGATACTGTTTTAAGAATAACCACAATGGCAGTGATCCAAAATATTTAGTTTTTAATTAATTATTAAGTAAAAATACTTGAGGAACCCAGGGGTCAATAAAGGTGCTGGGTGAGGTAAAGTAGTTAAAACTCAGATGTTGCTATAAAATCTAAACAAATTATGAACTAAAGGCTACTTTTTGATGAAGCGGAAGATAACCATTTTATTTTTTTATTAAATCTATATTATGGCCTACTATGCGAAATTAAAAAAAAACATTAATTTAGGCTCTAAAAATATAAAATAAATTTAAAGTATTATATATTTTTAAAAAGCTCCCATCCGCTATAATTTAATGGAATAAAAAATACAGCAGGGTGTTCTATAAGAAATATCATATGTTTGGTTTAAATCTTGAAAAATATATTTTAAAAAAGAATCTAACGACACCACTGTCTGTTCTGTTCTATGTAAAAATATCTACTAATATCAGTTTTTACTTTGTTAACTTAAAAGGCAACTGAAATACGAAGGGGGCCCAAAAATGGAAAAGGTATGTATGTCAAAAACGAATAAGGCCATGAAAAATCTTCCGCTTCATCAAAAGTAGCAAGCGAAAACCGCAAGACTTTATCTCCAATAATAACCAAGATACCCTACAGTTGCAGCAAAATCTGGACACCCTGTATAATCTCCTAATTTTTTAGACCATGACTACATCCATATCAGATTATTTAAACATAAGAATAAATGCATTACATTAAATTCAAAAAAATTAAGGTTCTTTGTTTACTTTTTATAAAATGTAGTAGGTAACATTGGAGATTGTACCCTTCGGAACTAATGGTAAATGGTAATTATTTTCAAATCCCGAAAACGCTGGTAGCAAATTTATTTTTAGAAAATTACACTTTGATATTTATTGCTAAAATTTGTTTCGCCAATAGGGTTTACCAACTTCTGAAATTTTTAAACAGTTTATTTCATTGTTTAATAAAATTCCCTGTTCCAACTCAATTCCATTTTTTTAAATTATTTTATTAGTTGTTAAGAAAACCGATAAACTTCGTTTTAGATAATTTTACAGGAGAAGTAAAAAACTATTATTATATTACTATAATTATAACTAATTATTATGTTTTCTACTTAAATGTAACATGCGATATGTAGGTGATTTTAGGAGTAGCACTGTATTATTTAATTGTAAAATAATATATTGTTTTTTAATAATTTGATTGAAGATAGGCATTCTCCCATAAAATTATATCTATTAGGCATATTGCCCTCGCCTGTTTGTAAGTGTTTTAAACGCATAGGGCACCTATAAAAATTTGATAATAGTTAGCTTAAGCTACTCTTTAACATATCATTTTTGTATAAAAGTTACCCGCTTTTCTTACTAAGGCGACGATATCCATGTATTTTAATTCACGCTTGATCCTTTTTTTAGGTATGTAGAATAGTGTCAAAATAGTTTACAATTAAAGTACCTTAAAACTAATTAAAATAATTACAGAGGTGGGTTTCTTCAAGAAAAATAGCGCTCGACGCATCTTTCCTGCATTAAAAGAACATTTGCATAAGAGAAAATTTCGCGCAATATTTTTTCAAAGTGTAAAACTACCTTTAAAATGATTTTAAGCAATCTTCAAGTTTGAAAACGCCAATTGACTGTACTAACACAAGTTTATATTATGGGCATAATTAAATCACATTCGATTTTCTTAAATTAAGAAAAAATTACACACCTAAAAAAACTAAAATGGACGAGGCAAAGAGAGGAACATTCTTCCACTGACTATTTTTTTGCTTTGAAACTCTCCTTTTTATAAGAACATATAAATTCAGGATATTTAAAGAAAAGGGTTTTTAAATGACCCAAAAATAATTTACCAACTGTTATCGTATTGCTTCAAAAAATAACTTGCATTTTAACGAATCTATTTAAAATCAAACCTTTAGTAATAATAAATATGTATTACAAAAAAACTAAAACATATAAATTTTCATTTTAAAATCCTACATCCCCAATGGCTCCTTAAGATGAAGGGTAGTCCCGTAAAGGCTGTAAACAATATCAACCTACCGTATACAGAATGTAGGGCTACGCCTGATTTTGGACCAAACGGGGCGCATCGGGCGCCCCACTTTTCGTCGCGGCTGCGGGTCTGCAATGGTGGCCTTTTGACCAGGGGGCTACTTTACACATGGAATACGTGACCGACTGGGAATGAAAACTAATGGCGAATATGCAAAGTATCCATGGCGCAAGCCTCGAACATTGATCGCGGCCCGGAAAACTGCAAGAGGAAGCGCAACGTTGCCGGCTCGGATTATGGAGTGGGAGGCCGGCAAGTGTATGAAGTGGGTTTTAAAATAAAATGATTGATAAGTTTCATAAACGCCGCTTAATTCTGACACCACAATTTTTAAAATTTGCCTCTTTCTAGTGTAAAAAAACATATCAAATATTAATATGAATTTGGCAGTAACTACAGGGTGAGTCAACGATAGAGTAAAGTTCATTATTTCATTGGTTTCAAAAGTTATGAGAAAATAGTAAATACAAAAGATGTAAAGATTCTTAGGATGCACAATTTAAAATTATTTTAAAGTATACAGGGTGGCTCAAAAAAGCGTGACGAATAAAACATACATTTTTTTAAATGAAACACCCTATTTTTAAATTTTGTTTTGAATTCCTTTTAAAATTCTTCAACTTTTTTATTAATAATAATGCATACCTAAACCTAATAGTTTTTCCAATATTTCAATTTTTCTAAAAAGAAAATAATTTTCACACTTGCAAAAAATTACGATAGCGCCATTATTTTTGAAGGTAGATCACTCATATTTGATATTAGCGTTATTCGAAGATGACGTAAAAGATATATGCAACGGAATTTTAATTAGATGCTACAGGGTGTTCAAAATAAACGAATATATTTGGATCATTTTAAATTGAAAAATCTCGATTTTTTTAAATGGCGCACCATATATATTATTATTTTTTCTGAAAGATCTTACAAAAACCCACAACTTTTATTAAGTATGTCATATACCTATTTTTAATACTTTGCGATTTATTTTAACTTTTCCAATATTTACCCTTCTTTCTGTCTAAGACTATTGCTATAACATTAGTTGGCCATTTTTAAATTTTAAATTCACAGAAAAAGTAAATAATAATAAATACCTATTACTACAAATTAACTTATTTTTAATTATTATTATGGCGCAATAAATGTTCAAAAATATGCCCTTCTACTTGGATACACATGTTTAGTCTTTTCGTATATTTTCTTGGACGTTCCTTAGCATAAAAGGTGTTATTCTCCTGCACGCGTCCCGAATCCTATTTTCCATATCTTCTGGTGTTGTAGGGGATTCACATAAACACGATCTTTAACATATCCCCACAAAAAGAAATCTAGTGGTGTTAAGTCACATGATCGAGGGGGCCATCCAATGAATCCACCTCTACCGATCCATTTCTGTGGGTAATGATTATTTAAAAATTCTCGAACTTCTCGATGGTAATGCGGAGGAGCTCCATCTTGCTGAAACCACATTTGTTGGATCTCAATGTTATCAAATTCTTGAAGAAGTTGAGGTAAATCATTCTGCAAAAAGTTTAAATATCTAGGCCCGTTAACTGTTTCGCGAAAAAATATGGTCCAATAACATTAAAGTGTTTTATTCCACACCACACATTAAGTGACCAATGGTTTTGGTTTTGCACTTCCCGTACCCAGACTGGATTAACTGTTGAATAATAGTGCATGTTATGACGATTAACTGCACCATTACTGCGAAAAGTAGCTTCATCGGAAAACATTATTTTAGACAAAAAATTTGGATCGGCCTCTATTGCTTCATTTATAACGGTGCAGAAGTTTACCCTTTGTTCAAAATCGCGGTCTAGAAGTTCTTGGTGTAGTTCCATGTGGAAGGGATGATATTTGTGTTTTCTAGTGGTGCGGTTAACGGTAGATTGGGATGTATCACATAAGCTAGCTACTTGACGGCTACTGACCTGGGGATTATCTTGAACTTGAAGTAAAATTTCCAATTCTTTTTCCTCATTGGTAGCATTCCGGTTTACCACTTTCCGTTTTTCATATTCAATACTACCACTAGCATTAAACCGTTCCATTAAACACTGAAGAGATTGCCTAGTCGGTACACGTCTATTAGGGTACTTCGCCTTGTAAAGTCTTACTGCCAACAAAGAATTTCTTTGCGCCTCACCCAGTATATAAATCATATCAATTAATTCAGCTTTAGGAAAATCCATACTTATTTTTTTTTTTAATTTACTGACACCACAATAAATTTTATGAATTTATTTACTCAGATGTCAGGTTAAAATTTGACAATGTCATTTTGTCATGGCCAACTAATGTTATAGCAATAGTCTTAGACAGAAAGAAGGGTAAATATTGGAAAAGTTAAAATAAATCGCAAAGTATTAAAAATAGGTATATGACATACTTAATAAAAGTTGTGGGTTTTTGTAAGATCTTTCAGAAAAATAATAATATATATGGTGCGCCATTTAAAAAAATCGAGATTTTTCAATTTAAAATGATCCAAATATATTCGTTTATTTTGAACACCCTGTAGCATCTAATTAAAATTCCGTTGCATATATCTTTTACGTCATCTTCGAATAACGCTAATATCAAATATGAGTGATCTACCTTCAAAAATAATGGCGCTATCGTAATTTTTTTGCAAGTGTGAAAATTATTTTCTTTTAGAAAAATTGAAATATTGGAAAACTATTAGGTTTAGGTATGCATTATTATTAATAAAAAAGTTGAAGAATTTTAAAAGGAATTCAAAACAAAATTTAAAAATAGGGTGTTTCATTTAAAAAATGTATGTTTTATTCGTCACGCTTTTTTGAGCCACCCTGTATACTTTAAAATAATTTTAAATTGTGCATCCTAAGAATCTTTACATCTTTTGTATTTACTATTTTCTCATAACTTTTGAAACCAATGAAATAATGAACTTTACTCTATCGTTGACTCACCCTGTACAATAGGTGTACGATTTTTACAATATTTCGTTAGGGTTTAACTTCTATGCCTGTGCACTTCTGCCATAGTAGTGAAATTTTCATATAGTTGGTTTTAAATAATTGTTTTGGTGGGGCGCAAATTCACTTATATGAAAATTAGGCAACCTTATCAGAATCTTAATTTTTTTAGCCCCCTAATGCCTTCAGCTATCCAAAAAAGCTGGAAATCACTCAAATCACACGATGATAAATCCAGACTATAATAGGGTGAATGTGAAAGAACCTGTAATCAATCAATTTTTTTTTTTGACTGTTTTATATTTGCAACAAAGGCAGAAACTTAACTGTTTAAAAAGATATGGTCATTTAAATTAAAACATTTTGTATGCAAGCTCGAAATCAAGTATATGCGATAATTTTTGTGGGAACTGTATTAACTTATTAAGCCAATTAAAAAAATAAAAGGTTAAAGACAGGTGAAACCATAACTTTAGCGTAACCGTTGTTATTTACTGTTAACAATACATCCTACAGGGTGATATGATTCTTAATCGCTCTGCATGATGGGCTGTTGAAAGGGAGTAATGTCATTTGTGAATCAATTATAGCCTTAATTATTTCTGATATTTTATAATCACAAATTTAATGACTCCCTTTTAACATCACATCACATCTACAGGGCGCATAACCCTGTAGCATGTATTGTTAACAGTAAATAACAACGGTTACACCAAAGTTGTTTGTAGCTTCACCCCATCTTAACATTTTCTTATTTTTTAATTGTCTTGATAACTTAATTATTAAAAGAGATATGAAAAAATCGAGCACATGTGATAATTTATGTAAGAAGTGTATTTAGGGAAAAAATATAGTCCCTGGGCCAGTAATGAAATTGACTTCAGGATAATAACATTTTAAAACCTCTTTAGGGGGTTCCTTTGACGAGCCTAACACGAATATATTCATACTGCCATATATTATGCCCTGTCAATGTCAAATGCTTCGTGTGTCGGACTGGGCAAACGTGTCACTTTTTTGTCGGACAAGATTACCACAGTGTTTACATGCAATTTTTAAAACATGTCCATGGGTCTTATGGTTTCCGTGACTGTAACACTTACGATTTTGGCAAAATGTTTAAAAAAACTGCGCAGAAAAACATTGTGGTAAACTTGTTCAACAAAAAAACGACGCGTTTGCCCAGTCCGACACCCATAAACATTTGTCACTGACAGGCTGGGTTAAACCGTATTTAAATACAAAAATTGATTTGGTTATTGATGTTCTTCGATATTCAGCTTACAACACCTAACAGTAAATTTTAAACAAGCAGAGATAAGCCGTCTGCCGTCTTGCTTTAACTCTATTTTAACCATATGAAATAGGCGCAAGGTAAAGTATCTTTATGCGTTTACGTGTATATCAAATGTGGTATTTTTAAAGCTCTTTGGAGGATCTTTATAGTGGTGATATAATATACAGGGTGTTGCATTTAAAAATATCATACCTTTTGTCTTACCCTGTATGTCATAAGAGATAATAAAATTTGATCATTGGTTTAAAAACTACAGAATTAACCCAATAAACTGATATTTTGGTAATTTTGTAGATAAAAGAGAAAATAGTGAAGAGGTGTAAACTTATAATTGGACTTCGGGTAGTATTTATACTAACTATATACAAAAACTATAAAAAAGTTTTATAATTAACGAGTTGTACCTATTACTTTTAGATCATCAGGATCAGATCTTCATTTATTGCACTATTGCAGAAACCTAAGGTTCAAAACAGATACCATAGGTAATTCTAGCAAAGTAAAAACGATCTGTTTTTAGAAGTGTTGCAAATAATTGCAATTCTTATATGTTAGCCTTAATCTACATTAAATTTGACACAAAATAGCGAAAAAGCGCAAATATAATTTTTTATACATTCGTGAATTTGCCTGAACAAAAAACAATAAAAAGTTTTATTGCTAAAAAATCTTGCAATTTAGACAAAATCGTAACTGATCTGTAATTTCTCTATACTTTAAAGCGATAAATTTTAATGATGCGTGGACATAAAAATCTATAATTTTAGGATATGATTATTTGGTCAATTTACTATTCTTTTTACTAAAAACATTACCCATGCTAAAAGAACGCAAATTAGGTTTTTGTCCACAGATCGCTGCCCTGTGCGTCGTCGGTCACATATTAAGGTCTTTGGTCTTGCTTTAACTGTCTAATATGTGTAAAGTAACTAGAGTTACGCTCTTCACTAGGGTGGAACGAAAAACAATTTTTTTCAAATCCTTTTCGGACAGTCTTCAAAAGTGCCTCTGGATGTATGAATACTCATGTTAAAATCTGAACTCTTTAACTTTTTATCTTCAGGTTCCTCATTGGCTCTGAAATTTGCTAAATATCTTAATTTTATTGTTTTTTTCAAGAGAATTAAAAATCTAAGATTACATATTTTACATAATGCTTACAGCCTAATATGTTTATAATGATGGTAAAAAGTTATTTTAAAAATATTACTTAATTTGTATGTCTATAAGGTTTTTTTAACCATTTAAAATCTGCCCGCCTATGGCCAATTTTCGATTAAATATAGCGCCCTGGTAAAAGTGGCAAGTAATATTCTTTTAAAAACATTTTTTTAACAGCATTATAAACATATAATGCTTTAAGAATTATGGAAAACATGTATTCCTAGATTTTTTAATTTAATAGAAAAAAATCAATAAAATTAAGATAGTTACCATATTTCAGAGCCAATGAGGAACCTAAAGATAAAAAGTTAAAGAGTTCAGATTTAAACACGAGTTTTCGTACATCCAGAGGCACATTTTGAAGACTATCCAAAAACATTTAGAAAAATGAAATGTTTTTCGTTCCAGCCCACTCTTTACTTACGTTAAAGATGGCCCGTGACCACATTTTACTATTGTGCAATATTTTTCCTAGTGTGAAGTATAACAATTTAAGTATTTATTTTAATATGAATACTCACAGTGATATTTAAATAAACCATATATTTTTGAAAATAATAAACATGCACTTTGTTTTACACTGGTAAATCAATATAACACTACTTATTTATTACAAACATTTATTTCGCAATGTGTTTTTGAAGAAAAAATATAAGTGCAAGATCTTAGTGGGAAATGATTTAAGATAATACCTAATTCTTTATGTCTAATTGCTTTTTTTATTTTTACACCTTTTTTGGGTTTATTTATAATTATTTTGGCAATATGGCAAATATGTGAAAAATGACCTGTCCCCGTTTTTGAGACAGTCACTTGCAAATTTTCGTTAAAAACGAGAATCTGAATTTTAAAAACACATTTGCACGTCTCCAATTATTATAAACCCATTGATTTCTGATCGGACATTTATATATCAGTTTTTACATGCTCAGAAAGATTGGTGGACACTTATTTTTTACAGTGAAATCTGAATTTTAGGTAAGTATGTTTTTGACTCCATTTGCTTAATTGAACCTTTTGTGATAAAAGTCTTTCCAAAAATGATAAAGAAAAAAAATGAATACACAAGGCGACTCTTTTTAACATAAAAATTAAGAAACAAAAATATTTTTTAAACGTATTTTTTTGTAAAAAGATTAATTTTACAGTCATTTAAGGTTTCCCGAGTGTCATTTAAGATATGAAAAAATCCAACACGTCATGGTTCCAAAAATTAAAAATTAACTTAGAGAACAAAACATTTATAAGTAAACTAGTGTTATTGCCTCTTTGCTGGTATGTAATTCTTAATCACTCTTTCGTCCATAATTGAAAAACACTGTAGACATTTATTACTGAGTAACATTAGTTTGGGTTATAAATTTACAATAAACAAGTCACTTTAATTTACGAATGACGTAAGCAAAAACAAGCGAAGAAAAGGTCTCTCATTGGTCAGTGGCATTTGTAACCATAATTACTGAAGTTTTGGACCAATGCAATTAATTTTGGTTCGTCACTATCAAATTAAATACCCCAATTTTAGTTTGGGGTTACGACACCTGTTTTTATTGGGAGTACAAAGACAGGGTTTTGAACAAGTTTGTACTTTTAAAATTCCTGACTTTTTTGTGGTTTCCATGACGAATTTAATAATTTTATATTTATTATTAATATTTTTTTAAAGATAAACCTATTACCCTTATTAAGCATTAAAACACAAAAGTTTTATATATTATTATTTTTACTGCCATTTGTGGCAGTAAGAGTTGTTATTTTTATCGAATTACTTTTTAATAATGTTAATGTCAGACAAATAACTGTTAGCAATTATTGTGAGACAAAAGGTTGGAAAAAATAACCTATAATTTTTTTAGAGAACTATGCACCTATATGGTTTTTTTTTTCACCCTTTTGGGGTCATCCCACCGAGGTCCGACGACCGCCCCCCTAGGTGGTGCACTGCAGCCTGAAAGCTTATTGTACCTTGACCCCTACTCCTTCCCATTCACACACTATTCATTCCATAACTTGATGGTTGTTGCTCGGTCCGGCATCCCCAAGCAGAACACCGTGTGCCGCTGCCCGGAAACACCGCTGTCGCCGGACACCCATCCAGAAATATGGGCGCGCATTTCCACTGCTTAACTCCGGTGATCGACGCTCGCCGATACAATCGAAGCCGCCACAAGCGCGCCTGCACCTATATGGTATTAATATATGTAATAATAAATGAATATTTAGTTTAAGGTTCAAAACTTATTTGGGACACTCAGCATATGCACTAAAACGATGCATTTTGTTTATTTAAGAGCGGTTTCTTTATAAATAGCTATTACTAAAATAAAAACATTCAGGCGAATTGAATACCTCCTTCTTTTAAGCTCGGTTAAAAATGATTGTGTTTATAATAAAAAAAAAAATAGAATTATTTAACTAAGTCATTTTTAAATTTAAGTAAGATGGTAAAAAGTAAAACTGCATGAAAAAGAAACTGGAACAAAACAACTTTTGAACTCTAAAAACCCTTTTAAAAAATGTTGGAAACAAAAAAAACCTAATTTGCAGTATTTTCAGTTTATTAATTCACTAAAATTGACTTCTCACTTTCTTTACCTGTTATCTAGTATTTATTTTCTTACCTCAGATATTTTTAAGCAAACATTTGTAAAAATAAGTAGACCTTTTATTTATTTTTAAAGAAGTATATTATCAGTAATCTGAAAAAGTTGGATTTTATTGTTAAAATAGTAGGATAGGCTATTGTTGCAAAAATAAATATAGAATGAAAAGTAAATGTATGTTAACTATTTAAAACAATATTTAAAGAGATATAATTATATTATGTAACTTTGTTTTTAAAAGACAGCAAAAATCTTCATCTGTTAAACAATGTTATTACCTGCGGGATACAAAAATTACTCTTTATGGGCAAAAAATGTGTTTGCACTTGTGTACCAGTCAGGCGCATCAAGCTTTTATTTTTCATAAAAAAGCATCAGCTTTTTGACTTTACTTGTTTTGCAAGAATAAAGCTAAAGATGTATTAATAAGAGTTCAAACGCTGTTAGTTAAACACCGCTTAGTCATACTGTGATAGCATCAAAATGCCTCAAACACACATCTCATCTACTACAGAAACCCTATATTTACAATTTGTGGTAGCTAGTTATTCTGTGCTACAATTAAACAATGCCTATGGTAAAAAAATAAATGGCAAGTTGTTGCTTTTATATGTAAACATTTGGTTGTTGATGACATAGCTGTGTTGAAAGCGTTCATACTTTACTAATAATATTTTACTCATAACTGAAGACGAGTTTTTACATTTTGTGTATAATCTCAAAAAAATACCTTTCAATGTTATCTATATTTATTAATTTATTAGTTTAGCAAGTAAAATAAACAGTTTACTGTTTTAATTTTTCAACAAGACAAGAATATAGGCAATTTTCACCATAACTTATAAACAAAAATAAAAATACAAGCTAGAATTAAAATTTGTATTGAATGATCTTTAACATAATTTTTGATATCTGTGTCAAGAGCCTACTGGAGCATCCATTTTAATTTATAGCTTGTTTTTTTTTAGGGTAATTTGTTTATAAGTTATGCTGAAAGAAAAAAAGTGTCCATAGTTTTGTAAAATGTAAAAAAGTAAACTGTTAATTTTACTGGCTGAACTAATAAAATAATAGATCAATAAATATCAGGGTAATTTTTAAATTTATGCACAAAATATGAAGAGTTGTCTTCAGTTATGAGTGGAATATGATTATGAATAATAAATTTTACCATTTCCGAAAATTTTAATGTTGTTTGTTTGGTAAAATTTTACACCAGATATACCTATTGGAGAACACCTATTTCTTATTCTGACCCAAATAAATAAAGTTTAGGTCTATTTTAGCAAATAAAATAGTAAATTTCTACTTATTTTTAAATACATGCTTCAAACTTTGCATTTGGGGTTATAATTGAATTCCAAACAATTTTAACTTCAAGAGTTTTTTTGATCAAACCCTACCTTTTATGATTCCATCTTAGTTTTTCCAAAATTTCCTGCCATACTGCTGTTCATATGACATATGATGTCAAAATGGATTGTGAGATTATTGGAAATGTAGAGAAGCAGAGGCGATTACTAGACAAGAAAAATCAAAATTTCTCTTAATAAAAAAAAATTCCATATGGTGCAAACTTTTTGCCAGTCACTGTATACTCTGAGAGGGAACTATCAAAGAATTATTCTATTATATTTAAAGGGTATATTATTATTAACAATAGGTACCTATACTAAAAAGAAAAATGATCCTAATTGGTCCAATAGGCTAGTAACCATCGTCGGTTTCAACTGATCCATATGGCAATTTCTTGTTCATTTGTTTTTGCTTACATCACTCTCACATAATTTTGGCTGCAGTATAATGAAAATCTTTACAAAAACCAAATTAGGAAACACATATTATTTATAAACAAGTCATAAGTACTAAACATCATTACCTAAACCGAGGGCCAATGGGGTAAATTTGTATTTACCAATATTTTGGTTAGTATTATTTATAATATTTAAATTTATCTACAGTAAAGGTATTTTAAATGCTTACCTTTGTGTCTTACTAAAGTCATATAAAACGATAGCGCCCAATTGGACGAACGACTTTTTGACAGCAAAAGTAGACCAAATTGTTCAGAGCCAGGAAAAACTATTCCTAAAACAAAAAAATATATATAAATAATGAGAATATCTGTGTAAATTACTAATCAAATAAATCGCGTCCTAAATCACATTGTTGAGGTATAAAACCATATGATAAAATAGCAATAATTATGAAGTGTTTAACAATTATTTTAAAACGTACCAACCCAATTAAAGTTATTCTATAATATTTATTTAATCGTTTAAATTTGGTACTAAAACTTGAAACGTATAAATTTCGTAGAACCATAGACTTTTGCACTCGGCTAATCGGAAAAAAGCACACCACGACGTAACTTGATATGCACTTAAAAGATACTTACCTCCTCGTTACTTATGGTTTTAAACCCACCTACAACAGTGAAAAGGTGGACAGTAGTATTACCTTTGCCGAGACCAAAAATATTGAATATTTTTCACCAAGTAATTATTATTTCTAATATAAAAATATTATCTTTAAATCAATTTTCATGCGCAAAACGCCACAGCCACGTTCAATGCAATCGCTAGAGAAATTGACAGATAATGGCATGCATGACTTCTAGTCTAGCGCCATCTTTGCATGACGGAGTGAATACAACGTTGCCGGATCCACAAATAATATCGCAGTAAACAAAACGTTAAAGGCTAGTCCAACAGTGGTCCAACACCAACTCCACAGAAAGCCTATCAACTACATCCAATATGGCGGCGCTACTAGTCGAGTAGTGTATAATAAACTGTCGTTCCTTAGTACTTAAATATTTGTTATTGGGCATGTTTATCGTAATCAAAATATGGTATTTAATTGTAAAATATTACATATTATACAGTGTGTCTGATAAAGTTGGAACCATATGGAAAACTTTTTTAATATTCATTTTCGAAAAAAAATTTTTTATACAAAGTTCTGCATGGTCTAAAACTTAATATGCAATTATTAAATTTTAATTTTTTTAGTCTTATACGAGATATGTTAAAAAATAGAATTTTGCTCAAGAGTAAAGTACCTTAATTTTTGACAAAAGCAGAAAGTGCTATTAAATAAAGTTGTTCAGAATTAATGAGCATGTACAAATATGAAATTACAGCAATTAAGCATAGTCATTCAGATTTGGTGAAAAACGCTAAAATTGTATTCTTCCAGAAAAGTAATAATAATTTATATGGAAGGAATTTTTATACTAAACTGCTGTAACTGCATATTTGTAACGTCTTTTTTACTTTTTTAAATAAAATTTTTTGATATTAAATTCTATGGTATTTTACTGTTGGAACAAAATTTATATTTTTTGACATATCTCATATAGGATTTAAAAATAATAAAATTTGATAACTGCATATTGACTGAACTTTTTTCCCAAAATGAATAATAAAAAAGTTTTCCATATGGTTACAACTTTATCAGACGCAGTGTATAATCCAGTAATTAGTAATTTTAGTCTTTAAACAAAAAGTGAAAAAAACATTTTTTTATAGAAAAAGAAATTGACATACTTACCAAAGCCGTATTAATTTTTAGGTCGAATTTCGCATTACATTTTACACTTCTTTTATTTTAAACATGTAGACTAGAAAATTTTTAAATATTAGCAATATATTTCTATCTGTTTTGTTCGAATATTTTCGAAGGTAGAATATATTATTAATGTACATTTTAATTATTAGCAATATATTTATTTATTTCACTTTATTGTCTATAATAATCCAAAAGGATATGACAACGTCAAAAATTACAAATTAGTACTATAATTAAAAAATGTACAATAATATTGTTTTAACAACCTTAATTTTATACAAAATAAAATAAAATGCTAGACAAACTAATGTACACTACTCAAAACAATTATCGCATATGCTCGATTTCTTTCATAAGCTTTAATACAAAAATGCTTTGATTTAAATGGCCATAACTCTTTTAATGATTAAGTTATTAAGACAATTAAAAAAGAAAATGTTAAAGAAAGGTGAAGCTATAACTTTGGCGTAACCGTTGTTATTTACTGTTAGCAATACATCCTACGGGGTGATAAAAAAAATTGAAAAAATGAATAATTTTTAATCGCCCTATATAATGTGCTGTTAAAAGGGAGAAATCTCATTTGTGAATAATTTATGCCCTTACCTATTTCTGATATTTTATAATCACAAATTTGACTACTCCCTTTCAACAGCACATCATACAGGGCGATTAAAAATTAATTGAGCATATGCGATAATTCTTTTGAGTAGTGTACTTTAAAACAGATTACAAATCACACAACCCCACCAAATTTGTTTTCACCATACTTGAGCAGGTATCATCTGAAAATAAATACCAATATTATAAACTAACTTATGAACATTAAAAATATGTTATGCGAACTATTTATTCTTTTTTGTTGCCAGATTTTATCCGCTTCAATTGAGGCATATTATTTTTGGAAGTTAAAACATAATTTTTTTGTTTGGCAAAATTTTTTAAAAATAGATTTGAAAATTTAAATAAAAGTTCTTTAACTATACAATTTCATGTTTTTGACAATTATGTCCCAAAAATAAATTTTAATCTACACCATTAATATTATTAAGAGACAGAACTGTAACAATTTCTCTATGGTTCTGTTCTCTTAAAAAAACTGATGTTTTGGTTATTAGTTTTTCTATAGTCATATACATATAAGCTGCACATATCACAACGTCATGGTTAGAGTAGCATAATCCACCCCTGTCGTTTGCAGAAATAAGAGTAGTTGGATCCAAACTGCCAGTGCAACTTATACCTACGTTGTTTTAGAATCAAAAATTTTATTGTAAAAATAAAGACATTTTAACAATTTAAGATTAATTCAGTGACCTATTTTTTCTTCCGTGTTACACTTTAGTAGTAAAAATTAAAATGTACCCACCTGGTTTTAAGCGTGGCCTGTTCAATGGTACATCCAAAATATCCCCTGTATTAGTATAAAATTTTGTACTGCGTTCTATATCGTCACTTTGAAAATGTAACTTATAAACCTACTAAGAACATAGACAACTTTATATTTTTAAACAAAATACAATTAGGATCAATTATACCTTATAGAATGTGTTGTTGGAATAAAATTCTCCCTACGAATAGCATGTATTCCATTTGTTTTTAAAATCTTCATTTGAGGGAAAATAAAAAACTAAAACCATTGGGCCTCTACTGGGCACCGGTACTCTTACAAAGAGTATGTGAGTCGGTGTTGGCTAGTCCTTAAATTTGTGCGTATGTACGAGGGACTGGAATCACGTGATTTAAAGACTTGTCACTCAAGTTATCTGCGAAAGAAGACAGATTTAAGGAAATCGCCGAAAACACGTCAAGATATTTATTGAGGGGGAATCGTCTTTTACAAAAACTGGACGGCGCCCCTTTCACCCGCCTTAACCACCAGGGCCACCATCCCAAATTGTTTAAATAAAAAGGTGTTTCAAGTGATACATTATTTTAAAGCCTAACCTTAAAATACAAAGTCAATACCTTCAATGGATGCTTCAATAAAAATACATATATACTTTTCCTGTCCTCTCCTACCCTGTATATGATCACAAGTATCACACTTTAAAAAAACTTAAAAGGAGCTTTAAGAAAATACCACATAACGTATATCTTACTTTATTAGTTTGGGGGCGTCCATAAACTACGTGAGATATTTTGGAGGGGGCTCGAGGAAAATCTCACCAAATGTCACGATTGAGGGAAGGGGGTCTGTGAAAATCTCACGTAATTTTGTGTAGGTAGAAAGGGGAAAAAACCTAATTTTGGGCCAGGCTTTCCCCCAGGAAAATGTGATGTATTGTTGCTTTTGGATGGAGTACCTTTTTTTGTATTCCCATCATAAATCTCACGTGAGATTAGATAGGGGGGGTAAAAGAAAACTCACCTAATCTCACCAAGGGGTGAGGGGGATCCAAAATATGGAAAAAAAACCTCAGGAAATTTATGGACGCCCCTTTTCGGAAATATGGCCATCCAAATCAGGTTTTCAGGTAATATTGAAAGTACCGCCATTTTGTAGTAGGCAAATAAGGTATTGATTTTATATTTTAGGGTTATAAAGTATTCATCAGGGGCTTTAAAATGATGTATCAGTTGGCGGCCCTGATGTTTAAGGAGTTCAAGGGGCACTCTCTAATCTTCTGTGAAAAAACGTTCCGCCCCAATAAGTATCTTGACGTGTTTCGGCGAGTTTCTCAAATATGTCTCTTTACGCAGAAAACTTATGTAAAGTGGTAAGTTTTTAAATGAAGACCCTGTATATATGGATTTTATTGATGGTATTGTAGTGACGCGACCTGACCTCCGCATTTCCGCAATAACTTAACGTATATGAAAAGTACAAAAATGTGAAAATGAACCAAGAAAAAACCGCCTTTATTTTTAATAATTTAGCAAAATGTCAAATAAAAAGGTTTTTAGAACTGAATAAAGATCCCATATCTAAAACTTTACATGAAATGAACATTTTTTTAGTACCATAGTTTTATTTATTCGTGTTTTACACGTTTTTTACTTAATTTTAATATTTATGTAATTAAAAATATTATTATTTTGACATTGAATAAATCGTTTATTAAAACCCGGTAAATTACATAAATTAGGTGTAAAACATGAAAGGGAAAAAATATGATCCGTGAAATTTCTGATATGGGCTCCATATTCAATTTTAAAAACCTTTTTTATATAACATTTTGGTAGATTCTTCTCTTGGTCCATTTTCATCTTTTTCTACGTTTTGGAGCCCCTGTACAAAACAAAACAAATTTCCTAATATAAATTTTATTCATTTTTAAGAAGCAAAAGCAGTTCCCTACACGACTTTCTTAAACATTTAAATTTTTGATCCATTTGTCCTATTGTAAAGTCCATGCGTGGACTTATCCGAAATGTTTACATGCCGGCATTCACGTTAGAGTATAGTATAGTAGGTAAAGGTATTGACTAGAATATATTCTAGAGTTATAAATGGTTTAGAATAATGTGTCACAAGACCCTCCTTTCCATTATTTTTTTCAAGATAGTGCATGTCAAGCAGCCATCCTAAAATTTTTCATCTGTAAATTCCACTCTTAAAAATAGTATATACTCATAAACTTCTTTTTTTTTTAGTTTTAAAATTTTTTAATTTATCTGTTCAGAAAATAAGGGCGGGGGGAATTAAAGAAAAGTACTGCCAATCTATACCAATTTGCTTTCCTGTCTTATTCACCACTACACATCAATAAATCTTAAGAGGCAGGTGACAATCCCGATGAGGTACACAGCGGGGCATACATATATCTGATCCACAGATTATAGTATTGTTTAGAACATGGCTTCCCGAATTGTGCGTCGCAGTATCCTTCCAGGGGCGTCGCGTGTTGTGATAAATGATCGAAATTTGATATTTTTTCTTAAATTTAAGGTAAATGGATAGTAAAAGAAAAATAAGTAAGGGAAGTTGGTTTTAAGACCTTGGTTTTTGTTCCTTTTTTAACAAAGAAATGTATAGTCACTATAGATTTCTTTAATGGTGGTTTTAAATAAGAATTTTTTTACCTAAACATCTTTTTTCTTCTACCCTTCAATTTTTGTTACAACAGAAAATTTCCTGATTGTTGGGAGTTGGCATCTCCCAAGAAGCGCATTGCATAGTAAAGCCTGTGGCTGTGTGGCGGTTTCTAGGCAACATTTCAGATATACCAATAAAAAAATTATGCACAATGGCAACGTTGCTTTTGTTATTAAACAATTTACAAACTATCACATGATGAGGCTTCAATCGTCAATTGGCCAAAACACCAATATGGCCTCAAGCATTCAACCAATAAAATCAATCTGCTATTCTATATTTTTCTTTTTGATTTTCTGGACTTTATTTGCCTGTGTTGCCACGGATGGTACTATTTTTCACATAAAATCATACCAATGCATTACTTTGTTTCTTATCTTTGTATAGTAGAATAATAATAACGTAAGTAATGCCAAGAGAGGAAATGCATTAATGTGGATTATCTATTGTTTTAAGGTAATTTTAGTAATTATTAGGTTAGCTAAATTTTAGCTTTAGAAAGCTTGCTTTTAAGTTCCTATTGATACGTTTTAAGAGAGATTGTAATTCGATAATTTTTACATAATGTGAAAGTGGCAACACTGTTGGCAACGGCGCAAAAGGTGCGCGAAAAGGTTGTTGATTTTTCGTTTTGGGTTGGCGTTTGGCGTTATCTTAAAAATCCAGTAAACAAGATGCGGCAAACAAGTGAAAAAGTGTAATCCCGTTAAAAAAGAAAATTTCTTGCTACTCGGCTCTTTTGCATGGCCCCAATGTACGATGGAGGGCGACAAGACTGCCGACAACGAGAAGGAGCTAACCTCAACCAGCAACTCGGACATGGGCAAGATCCTGTCAACAAATAAAGAGGATAAAAGCGACTCAAATGATACTTTACCCACTTCGTCTACGGATGCGAGTACTTCTGTTAAATCAACTCATCTAGGTACCTATGTTTTGTTTTATTGCCGTTCACTATTAAATGGGCTTGGCTTTCTGGCTTCATGTTACAACTTGAAAAAGTTGAACTTGAATGACCCTAAATTGGGCATAATTTTTTTGCCATATAGGTATAAAAACATTAAGTAGTCAACATCCCTTTTTGCATATGAGAAAAAAATGCAATGGCAAAATTATCTTGTAGTGTAAGGTAATTTAAGTGGTTTCTACCATGTAGAATGCACTGATTGCAAATTATCGAAGCCATAAAAATTGAAACACTCATTAAAACATTGAAGTAAATTAAATTCATCTTAACAATATAACATTTAACCTATCTCTTCCAATTTACAGCTTGTTCTTGTTCAGTTTTCACCTTTTTTTTCACCTGGAGGTTAAAGCCATAATTTTTAATTGTTTGATATAAAAAAATGAAGTGTCTTTTGCCACACTCCACGGATATCCATGGATTGAGTATGACATTTTTAATTTCAATCTGCAACTTGTTCTTGTCTCCAAAATCTGGAGTCTATCAGCTGGTAATTGCTTTGCAACTTTGTTCAAATCTAAATTATTTTACTTTTATTTCAAGTTCTAACGGTAATTTTTAGAAACCTGCGGCAACTCCGATTTTAACGTAATTTGGTATACATGGGTTTTTTGGTGCGCTGAATCTGAAAGATTTTTTGGCGGAAACGTTTCGTTCTCGAGATATTCATCATCAAAGTTCAAATTTGAACTAAGCTTATTCTCACTATATTCCCCTTCTTTTTGCACGCAATTCTTGATTTAAAGCTAAAGTGTCAAAATATTTGATTTTCACCTTTTAAAACCCCATTTTTCTACATTTTTTACATTATTTTTCTATTAAATCTGTGTTGCTTTTCTTTTTAAAATGCGGCAACCACACATACACATAGGACTTCATGGCACACTGGGATTAAAATAAGTCAAAGTATAGCTATGCAATTTAATGCAAAAATAATGTAAAATACGTTAAAAAGCGGGGTTTTAAAAGGTGAAAATCAAATATTGTGTGCCACTTTTGCTTTAAATCAAGAATTGTGTGCAAAAAGAAGCGGAATATTGTAAAAATAGGATTAGTTTAAATTTCAAGTCTGATGATGAATATCTAAAGAAAGAAACGTTTCCGCCAAAAATTCTTTCAGATTCGTGATCAGCGCCCCAAAAACCCCTGTATACCAAATTTCGTCAAAATCGGAGTTGCCGCAGGTTTCTAGAAAATTACCGTTCTAACTTGCAATATTGTTAATTTATTATATAAATTACCTATAAGCTTTTTACAAAATTTTAATTTGTTAATCAGTCTGCAGTTACAATCCAGGTAAGAAAAAGGAACATGGTCATCAGTTCTGCCTCACTTTCAAATTATTCCTCTTTTTGTTGCTAGGTACCACACTTTTTAAAGGATGTGATTAGAAAGAAACAGTTGATTGCCGTCTTTACTCATGACACCTGAGGCTTTTCTTAGCTAAAATCTACTTTAATTATTGAGTGAATTTCAATATTGTAATTTACAATCTAGCAATATTATCAATTGTTAACAACTTGCCACATTATTAATCCGATATCTCAATCCTTTATTTATTTATTTCCATTAAAAAACTTTAACAAATAAGTATTACGAGTATTACCATCGTCAGATAAAAAAATTGAAATGATAATATAAAATGTGTTATATAGTATTAGCTGTTAATTAAATAAAGTTTGTTATTTTATACATACAGGGTGTCTCACCGGAAACTGCCGCAATCAATTTCTCAAAAGTACCCTTTAGAAATTTTTGAAAATTTGGTAACATTGTAAAGCCAGTGGGAACATACAACTCAAAAATTTGGACAGCTCTACCACTTCCGGTTATACCGGAACTTAATGTCAACTTCCTTATTTTAAATTGAAGACCCTATATATTAATTATTTTTTAGATTCTTCGTAAAATTCTAAGCATAATTTATGTATAATGTTCTATACGTAAGTCCAACGGTTTTTGACTTATTTT
Source organism: Listronotus bonariensis (assembly GCA_014170235.1). Classification (NCBI taxonomy): domain Eukaryota; kingdom Metazoa; phylum Arthropoda; class Insecta; order Coleoptera; family Curculionidae; genus Listronotus; species Listronotus bonariensis. The sequence goes on along the minus strand of JACEGR010001623.1, from coordinate 69,878 downwards.
AAATTTTGTGTCAAAAATGATGTTTGCAAGCCATTACATAACCATCAATTTCTTTTAACCAAAAGCCTTTAATATGAGTTGGGGTTTAGTTCCTTCATAAGAACGAACTTCTTTAGTAGACTATAAGACTAGAATATTTTCATAATTAATAAATACAAAGTGGTCAAAAATAATTGTTAAAAATTATATGCCGCTTTAAAAGTCTATCATGCACAAAATTATGTCACGAATACGCTATGGAATTGTTTTTTTTTTTTTTTGGAAACTCGGTTGATACCGGGCGAGTGCAGATTCTACAAGAAAGATGTTTAAGAACTATTTTTAAATTGGGAACTAGACAGAGCTGTAGACCATTATTGAAAGATAAAAACTCTTTACAGTTGTTAATCTCTATATGATTGAATCAATAAAATACATAATACAAAATAAATCATCATTTGAAAATAACAAAAAAAAAGCACAATTATAGTACAAGAACAAAAAATGATTTTTTAATTGGATAAAACAAATTATACCTTTGTTCAAAAAAACGTGCACTAAAGCCTTTTCAAAATCTGGGATAAAGTACTGACTGAAGCTATACTGCTGCCTGAAAAATGCTTATAAAAAATATTAAAGCATTCTTATTAAAAAACCCATTTTATGAGGTGAGAGAGTTTTTCAACGTTCCTGTGATATTCTGACTATCTGAATTTTAAATTTTATTTTATTTTATTTTTACTGTATCAAACATTGTTTTTAAATAATTTAGGCTTATGTTTTTTGTTTATTTTAATAAGTGACATGTTCTTGTGAGGTATTTTGTATTTTTGTACAGTTTTGGAACAAATAAATTATTATTATTAATATTATAACGACGAACATCTTAAAAGTCAATTTTTTCAAATTGAAACCCCATTCTTTTATTACCCTATCCTATTAGGCATTAAAAATAAGGGTAATTTTTTATAAAGATGTCTATTCCAAAATTTATAATTTTTGAAATATTAAGGATTTAATATTTTTATCTATTCTACCAATGCATTTAAGTACAGGTAGGTATGGGGTAGTTGGCTGTGACTCCGCATTTTGTTGTCAAGGCCAACTAGAAGCCGAACTAAGCCGTACTTAAAAGCATTATTAGAATAGATAAATATTAAATTCCTAATATTTCAAAAATGTAAAAATTTTGGAATAGACATCCTTATAGGAATTTATCCTTATTTGTGATGCTTAATAGAGGTAAAAAAAGATAGGGGTTTCCATTTAAAAAATTTACTTTTAAGGTTTTTGTCGGCCCGCTTGTGGTTACTCCGGTTGTATCGGCAGTAAAGCAGTAAAGATCGCGCCCATAACTTGGATGGGTGACCGGGCACGCGGTTTTCTGCTAGAGCGTAATCGACCGAGCAGCAACCATCCAAGTTATAGAATGAATGGGGTGTGAATGAGAAGGAGTAGGGGTCAGGGCACAATAAGCCTTAAGAGTGCAGTGCACCACCTAGAGGGGGCGACAGTCGAAACCTGGGTGGGATGACCTCGAAAGGATGGTAAAAAAAAAAAAGTTTTTGTCATAATTATTTTTGACCACTCTGTATTTATTAATTGTGAAAATATCAATACAGTCTGCTAAAGTAGTTCTTTCTTTACGAGGAACCCAACCCCAACTTAATGGTTTTGTAATGGCTTGCAAATGTCATTTTTGACATAAAATTTAAAATTGGTCAAAAACGGTTGTGTTTAGAATTTTACGCCGAATCTAAAAAATTAAATAATATATAGGGTGTTCCATTTAAAATAAGAAAGTTGACATTAACTTTCGTTAACCCGGAAGTGGTAGAGCTGTCAAAATATTTTGAGTTGTATGTCCCCCACTGACTTTAAAATGTTTACCAAATTTTCAAAAATTTCCAAAGGGTACTTTTCGAGAAATCAATCGCGGCAGTTCCCGGTGAGACACCCTGTTTATTATACTTTTACTTTACTTATTTACTATTTACACTGTTGATTTCAAGTCTAATTCGACAGTTGGTTTGTAGACATTGTTGATTTACAATTTGAATTGTCTATGAGGTGCCGCTGGCAATTTAGTTTCATTATTTCTAAAAAAATTAAATTGCGTATACACGGTGGTCCCTAAGTAATGGGCCAAAATTCAATTGAAGAATTGTGAAGTTAAAATATTGAGATTTATCTAAACTTACCTCAGTACAGAAGTTCAAAGTCAAATTGTTAAAATATTTTTATAATATTTTTAAATATTTGATTCATTTTAAATATTGTAATAAAACTCGGTATCTAGGGGTTTTCTGATGAGCTATTCATATATATTATCATGTTAATTTTTAGGTGTTAACTAGAGGACGCAATCTACACTACTTTGAATTTCACTAAAAATCCAAGTAAACCAATAAATTCTCCTATGTTTTCTATACAAAAAAGTTGTTCTTTGTAAAGTGGCTCTCTGAGCCACCTATTCAAGATATTTGCATTTAAGTGGTTTAGTCCAACCAAAAAGTATATGGATAATTACATTATATCATTCATTTGTGATGAGGCAGTTGTAATTATGGTTAATACACTATTTTTAGACGCATTTTTTGGTTGTACTAAATAACTTTAACGCAAATATCGCAAAAACAGTTGCTCAGATATGAATAGCTCATGTCAGAAAACTCCTAGATACTGAGTTTTATTCCAATATTCAAAATGTATCAAATATTATCAAAATAATTTTTAAAACATTTTTTGAACATTGACACCCTGTATCTTCATTAATATTAATTTTTGAACTAAGGTAAATCAAGTTAAATCAGAATATTTTCACCTAACAATTCCCCTGTAGAATTTTGGCCCATTAGTTAGGACACCCCGTCTATGCTATTTACTGAATCCACCTTACAACATTGTTGATTTAAAATGTGAGTTGCCAATTAGCTTTTTATTTAAATGCCATATTTTTTTAAATATACCTATGCATTTTACTGGTTTTTGACTCATTAATTTAACTTGAATTGCTTATCAGCTAGCCATGCAACTTTTTGTTATTTCAATTTCTGAAATCTAAATTAGCTATTAGTTGTTTAAATGCAGGGCTAGTTCCAAAGTATACAATTACCACATCTTATTTTTTTATATAAAAGCCTATAGATTGAATGTATTGCATTCTTTTTAAGTTTGCATATTCAGTTATGGATATAGTCATGGCCAGAAAAATTCTCCTTTTTGTATTACATTAGATTGAGATTGTACATTTTAAAAATGGGCCCCTCAAATATACAAATTTTTAATCCAAAATTTACATTTCTGAATAGCTAGTTACAACATTGTGGATCAAATATCCTAATTTTTTATTTGTTGTATTTTGTAATTTTTAACATTATTTATATTAAATTAGCCTACTCCTACTAATTGTTTACTACCTTGCCAGATGGCAAAAACATATTTGTGAGAAGAATACTTTTAAATTTTATGATTCCTAGGCGTCAATTTTCAGAACAACTTTTTATTGAAATATAAAAATATAAAAGTTTATCCTTGGATACACTGTAGATTTTTAGAGAAAATTTTTAGTTTAGTGTTGTTCTTTGAGTGGCAATTAAAACTCTGATCCAAGAAGACGACATTTTAGGTTCCAATATTTCTTCAACTATTAATATATTACTGAGGTTTATTTAATGTTTTTCTGGATGCTTATGGGTTGTTCCATCAGCCCTTTTTATTATCATTAAGTTTCTGAACACCCAGTATATTGTTTTTTTGTAGTATTTTTAACAGGTTGTCAGCTATTATTAGATTTAGTTGTTTTATGATATTTTAGACTTAAGATGCGCTTTTAAAGAGAGGTTACCCTGATTTAATTTTTAGTAAAAATGTTTGTGAAATAAAAAATGACTATATATTTTTTAGTGTCTGATGACCCAATCAGCAGTACATCCTCAGAAATGGACTCCACAAAGTTTAAAACACTTGAAAACACAGCAACAGATGTTTTGGACAAGGCCGGTACTTTTGATTCTGAGGTTGAGTTAGATATGTCAATGGTAACAAAACCTACTGAGAAAATTGAGGAGAATGTTGATGATTTAGTTAGTGACCTTGAGACACTACTTGGGGAGCCGACTGACCCATTTAGCTTACCTTTTAGGGCAGTAGGAGATAATGAAAAGACTGTGGGTAAGACAGAAGTTATAATAAGTTTTATCTATTTATGAAAAATTATGCTTAATTTTTTTGTTATTAGGGAATACTTAATAAATAACCATTTCTACATTTTAGAACAAAAGAAATACAAATTTTTGCTATCTAAAATCTTTATAATTTTTTTCTTTTTTATTATTATATTAATAATAGTGTATCACACTTTATATTGTGTTGTATGTAAAATGTTAATGTTAATTTAAATAAATTGAATTAAATCCTAATTTAGTATTTATTAAAGTACCAATGGTAACTTACAAGTATGAGATAATAAGTTCATTTTCATTTCTTGTTTAGTTACGTCTGCTATAGAAGAAATTAGCATCTTACTTGATGACAAACCTGAAAATGAAGTTTCTAGCAATACAGATTCATCCCCAGATGAAAATGTCAATTCAGATGAACCTAGCCTCTCAGAAACTTTAGAAGTTGAAAATGTTGGCAAATGTTTACAGAATGAGGACATTCCTGAAGTAGATATGGCAGCTAAGAATTTTGAAGATACTAAAGAAAGTGAAGTAACCAAGGATAGTACAATCCAAGAATGTACTAAAGAAACAAAAGAATTGGTATCAGAAGACTTAATGAGAAATCTCATGCCAGATGATCCAAAGACTGTTGACAATAGTAGCCAAAATATTCAAGAAATTTCCGAATGTTTACCTGAGAATTTGTGTGATGTGAAAGAAATAAATAAAACTGAGGACTGTTCTAAAGAAAAATCTAAAAATCTTTCAGGGGAATTTATGGATGATACTGATCTTAAAGTAGAGGATGCAGCTAAAGATGCAGAAGGTGAAGATTTTGCATCTAGTGAGAGTAGTATGCTCCAAAAAACTGATGAAATAGAACAGAAAGTTTCAGAACTCATTGGTACCAGTAACCAAAAAGTAGAGGAAACACAGAAAGTGACTGATGAACTAATTAAAAGTAAAGAATTATCTAAAGAGAACACCAATAATGTTGTATTGGATAATGTGGAAGAAACACAAGGAGTAACCCCTCAAAGCGAAGAATCTTTGGATGATACAACTAAGGAAATTAGGGATGGAAACATAAAGAAAGATGAAGATTCTGATTGTAAAATATGTCCTAAAAATATTCAAGTCAGCAAAGAACCATCTTCTGTAGAAGCTTGTTTAAACCCTACTCAAGATGGTCTTAAAATTGAGGCTGCTGAACAAATCCACCCCCTTTTACAGAACCTGTGGTAATAGACGCCCAGAACAGTTCGAAAACTGATAGGGTGGAGAAAATTTTAAAGTGTCAAGATACAAAGACTCAAGAGCAACAACAAGAAAATCCTAAAATGGAGGAAACCGCAGCAATAGAAGAAAAAGCCTGTCTTGAAGGAAGTGAGGGACCAGAATCATTTGAAAAATCAAGGAGCACTGAACAAGGGGTTACATTTTCAGATGGAGAAAGTAATAATTTTAGTGACATTCAAGATGCTGAAACAGTTGTCCAAGATAAGAGTAAACTTATTGAGGAAGTTGGTGAGTTGGGTGCTCTAAAAGAGGACAGCTGTGAAGCTATAGAGACAAAGACTGAAAGTCCAAAGTGTAGTAAAAATGTTAAATATTTGAATAATGAAGAGCAAAAAGATAAACCCATTCAAGAAGTTGATCAAAAGACTGAAGGTATGGATGCAAAAGAGAGAGAGGTTAAACAAGATGTTGAAATTACTGACATTACTGGTGTCATAGAACAGGAAAATAATTTAAATGATAAAATTGATTCTTTGAAAAAGTCTACATTAGATCAACCAAATGCGAGTTTACAGGAACCTATGAATGTGGAAGAACAATCAAATGTATTTGAGCAAGACACAAAAGTAAAACAGGATATTATAAAGCCTGAGACTGCTAAAGAACCTATTGCAGATTCTCAAGATTTTACACTTAATATTAATATTTCTTCTGAGACTCAAAACCCAAAAGCTGATGAGCTTACCCCATCTACTAGTAAAGAAACAAATGCCTCCATCGATGATTTATCCGAATCAGGTAAGGAAATTATAGATGAAAATATTTGTAAAGAGCAAACCCCTAAAGCTGAATCTCTTAAAAATGAATTGCAAGAACCCGCTCAAGAGATATCTTCTAAAAATACTGCTAGTCCCAAAATTATTCAAGGTTCAGAAAGTGTTAGAAAAACAAATCAGGAGTGTAAAGACTTTCAGAAGTCTCTTTCTGAAGAAATCGAAATATCTGAAGTTCCAAGTATATCTCTACCCATAGATAAAGTAGAGGAAATTGATGTTGAACCTGTAATTGAGGATCCAGATGATACGGTGCAAAATGAAGCGAATAAAACACAGTTACAAGATATTGTAATTATGGAAATTGATGAAATTAGTAAAGAAGATAAATTGCCAGGTTGTGAAGAAAAGAATGAATCAGATATCATGCAGTCAAAAGAAATAGAAAATTCTGAACTGTCGTCTAAAAACGTAACTGAAAATCTTAAAATGACTGCTCATGCTATAATTGAATCAGTTGATGAACAAGAAAATATTGAGGTTTTAGAAAAAACAATTTGAAAAAACTGAAGTTGATGTAGAAAGTGAAGAATCGGATATGAAACCTATACAAAATAAAGAGGTTGTAATGGCTTTTAAAGAAAAGGTTTTAAAACATGCTGAAGAGAGGCCATCAGAAGGAGGTTTGATTACTAAAGTACAGCAAGAACCTGCAATAGATAAAGGAAAGGAGTCCAAAGAACCAAATCAGAGTTTTGAGCCACAAAGAGTTGAACTAAATGAAATTATGCAGGGAGAAAAACCTAAAGAGATTGTAGAAAATACCATGGAGGATTTAGAAACTGTAGCCTCTGAGCGTGAAGGAAATATTGAGCAGGTTGAAATTGATATAATGTGCAACAAAGCTAAGGAAACAGTGATTTCTGATTCACAAGAAATTTCCGATGAAAAATATTCCATAAATATGGAAAATCAAGAGAAAAATGTTAATGAAAATGATCAAGAAACTTTGAATGCTGAAACTAAGGTAAAATCTGAAGAATCATTTGCAAAAACTTTGAACACAAGTGAAGAAAAGGGCAACACTGAGTTTAAAAGAAATTATTAAAGAAGCGGTAGATATACCTACAACAAGTACAGAAAAAATTATTACTGTTGGTCTTTCAGTGGTTTCTGACGAACATAAAATTGAGGATGTAGAACGTGTAGCAAGTATGGAAATTGACAAAGATAATGGTAATACAGAAACTGTAGATGCTAAAAACAAAGTTCAAAAAGACAAACCACTTTTAATGCCTTTAAATAAAATCGAAGACGAAGCCATTATTGAGTCGGAAAAAGATGTGGTTGAAGAAACATTTAATAAAACAACCGAAAGTATGGAAAATTGTATTTCCGTTGGTTTACCGGTTCAACAAAATATTGTCGAATCAGAAGGGGTTGTGAGTATGAAAATTAAAGTAAAAAATAATAAGGACGACAAAGAAACTGTAGATGTTAAAAACAAAGAAAATTCGGAACTGATTAAACCATATTTAATGAATTTGAACACAGCAAGAAAAGAAGCCACCATTGAGTCTAAAAAAGTAGTTATTGAAGAAACATTTAATTCAGCTACAACAAGCGAGGAAAAACTTATTACTGATGATTTATTGGTGGTTCCAAACCCACAAGAACTTACTAGTATAGAAGGTATGGACACGCAAGAAAATGATATCGATGGGAAGAATAAAGACACTTCAGATACTCAAAACAAAGCAAAATTGGAACACATTGTGTCTAAAAAAGGAGTTGGTGAAGAAACACTTAGTACACTTACAAAAACTGAGGAAAATGTAATTACTAATGATTTATCAGTTGTTTCTGACACACAAAAAATAACTAATGTAAAGGATGTAGAATGTATGGAAACACAAGATAATGATAGTAATACAAAAATGCAAAGACCTGTAGATGCTCAAAAGAAAATAAAATCTGAACAAATCAAAGCAATTGCAAATACAATTAAAGAAGTAAAAAGTGAATCTAAGGAAGCAATAAGTGAAGAAACATTTAATAAAGTTCTTAAAAATGAACAAAGTCCTTTTGCGGTTGGTTTATCTGAAACTGATCCTGATCAGAAGAAAACAGTTCAGACACAGGTTAAAGAAGAGTCAATATTTGCGCCCAAAGATAAGGGCAATAATAAAAATAAAAGGGCAAATATGAAAATTGACAACTCCGCCAGTGATGTCCAAGTAATAAAACCTATTCCAGAAATTAATATAAGAAGAAAAACGGTAGAGCAAGATCTAGAAAAAGTCGTTTGTTTAAGTGAAGAATCTTCCGATTCTGATTCAAACGAAGAAATTTCTAAGGAATTGTCAAAATCTGCAGTTAATAAGGAACCAGTATACAAGTTAAACGCTGTTATCCACGATGTACCTTTAACTGATGATCTTCCACCAAATCAGGAAGAATTAGGTGACTTAATTCAAATTGCTCGGGAAGTAGAACAGCTTCAAAATGTTGCGACCGAGGAGCCAATAGTATCTGAAATTCCTTCTGAAGAAAGCATGCCTGGAATTGAAGATATTTTGTCTGATCAACCTCAAGAAATACCTGCAGAGGTATCTGTAGATACAGACGCCAACTTGGAAACAATTTTAGCTGTTGCTTCATTGCAAAATGAACCTATTCAAGAGAAAGTGGAAAGAAGGTTGAGTGAGAAGGAGTTACGTGAAATGGAAGCCATTAGAATGGCTGTAGCTAGCATTACAGACAGTTCACAAGATACATATGATAGCTTTTTGGTGGAAAGTTCTATAACAATGGAAAACAGCCTTCAGGAAATTTCTAGTGATGTTCCAGACCTATCAAGTGATGTGCAGGAACTGTCAAGTGATGCTCAAGATCTCTCCGATGATGTACAAGTGCAATCTAATGATCCACAGGCTGTAATAGAACCAATAGGTTAGTAATACTTACTGTTTGTATGTATTAGACATTTAACTGTATAAATTTTGTTATCTGTGTGACTTTCTAAATACAATAGTTAGACTTAAACAAAATATTTTTTCCCATTAATGAATAAAATATTTTAAATTACAAATTTTTTAGATGAACAGTCAGTTATAAGTAAGAAACAAGAAGCTGTTATAGAGGAAAACGATGACTTTGTAAAAGAGGCTTGTAGTAATACTGAAGATTGTCCCACTAAAGATTTTGAAAAGAAGACACTTCTGTTTCTAGTTCTGAAGCTGATAAAGCTCATTTGGTACAAACTAATTTGAATATTAGTGATGTTCAAGAAGTTAAAGAAACTGAGAAACAGACATCCAGTGATGAAAATCTAGAAGAAATTAAAAACCTTAGAGAAGTGGGCTCTACAAAAAGTGAAAATCTTGGTAAAAGAAACGAAGCATCCTTACTTGAGGTAACTGTTAAGGATAAAGATGAGTCATTACCTATTCAAGTCAATGAAAATAAAGGCATTTTATCTGAGAAGGTGGGTGAGGAAGATAAAGCTTCATTACCTTGCCAAACTGTAGACAAAAGTCAGAGTGTACCTGAACAGGCAGTTAGTAAAGAGATAGTACCTGAACAAATTGTTTCTGAACCGGAGGCTTTACAGGCCAAAACTGAGCCCATTGTTGAAAGAGGGAATTTGAATATGTCCGAACATGTCATTGAAAAGGAGAAAGCCGCAACTCCCAAACCAGTTGAAGAAAATGTCACTGCCTGTGACCCAGTTGTGAAAGTCGCAGCTACTGAAGAGCAAGAAGTATTACCATCTTCGCAAGATATTCAGAAACAGGAAGCCTTGTCTCCTGTACCAAATGCAGAGAAGAAAGAAATACTAGCTCTTCAACAAGGTGTTCCAAATAGGGAAGTTTCAGCTCTTGAACAAGAAGCAGAAAAAAATGAAGTAATATCACCACAACCAATTGCTGAAGAAAGACCTTTAAGAAATAGAACTAGGTAAGGTTCTGTTGTAACATAGTTTTTCTTACAAACTTAATGGTTTTTTAAATTTTTAGGAAAGGTAATAAAATCAGTGAACCCCTAAGTATAAGTGTGGAAGAAGTTGAGAAAAAGGACAAACCTTACAGTCCAAAGATCACTATTAAACCAGTAAAGGTGCCCGATGAAGAAGTGAGCACTACCTCAGATGCAGAGGTACCAAAAAATTCTTTTAATATTGTTAATTTTAAATTTCAAATATTTCTCATGGATTTCATAGCTTTGACCCATTTGCGATATTTTTGTTCACAAAATACATTAATAACATCCTTAATTTAGCAAACTAGGCATTTAAATACACAATAAGTAATAAAAAAAGGACCAGTTCATAATGCAGAATAGTAAACAAATGAAGGGGCAAGAATCAAAAGGGTCTAGGTAATGAATCTCATCAAAAAAAAAAAGAAAAAAATTAGTGTGAATGTAAATAGGTAAAGTTGACAATTTTTTGAAAGTAAAGAAACTAAATAATTTTATCAAGTCATCCCTTAATTAGTAATAATGTCCAAAAGTGATTGCAGGTGTGTAAGAAGTCAACTGTACAAATTAATTAAAATATATTGAAACAACAAATTCTTTTCTTAGGCCGTTTTACTTTTAACCCCTTCAAATAATTTTCTAATGCTATCTGAGGTTATATGGTAGAATATTCCTTCTGTAATGCTTTTTATTTATTATTTTTTATAAAAAATATTTATTTTATTTTCAGGGAAATAAAGGCAGTCTGAAAATGACTATTACAAAACAGTCTGACAAAATGCATTCAATTCTTAAGGTATATAATCCTGATGATGATTCAGAGCTTCCGCCAAGTCAAGAAGAACCTATCCCCAAATTAATAATTAAACCAAAAATGCAACAAGTAAGTGCTTATGTTTAAGATTGTCTGATTTAGTTTAATGTTTGTCACTAAAATGTAATTACTTACTGATTTTTTAGGTTGAACAGCAACATAGTCCTAAAATGTCAACTCGTAGTTCAAAAGTGTACTCCCCAACCAGTACCCAAAGATGTAGCAGTCCTAGAGTCACTATTAAACCTGTAGTAAAGCCGTCTGAATCCAAAACTGATTCAGTTAGCCCTCTAAAAATTACATTTAAACCTGTTGTTAAACCAGATGAAGGTGGCAAAAACACAGTCCGAAGGTATGTCCTTACTATTTTTATAAGCTGTGTATTTTATTTATATTCATTTCATGTGATGTCAACTGAATGAGTAAATGATAATTTTGGTAATAATTTTTAGGCATCAAAAGAACAAGATTTTAAAAATCACAATCCAAAGATAACTATTAAACCTATACCAAAACCAGCAGAGCCAGAAAAGGAGGAAACGTCAGTATCAACACCCAAAGTGACTATAAAGCCCATTAAAAGACATATTGAAGACAATGAGGTCGAAAATGAAGAGAGATCCAGTCCTAAGATTATAATAAAGCCAGTGGTAAGTTAATTGACTTTCCAAGTTCCTTATTTCTATTTCGCCTGACGTTGCAATTATCAAAATTTCGCCTAACTATTTATGACTGTGGACCCTTGGGGTAGTTTAAATAATGGTGTCCAACTATATTTTGACGCATTTTGATCGCAAATAACTTTAGAACAACTAAAGTTCAATAATATTAATTTCTTGAACTGTCATTGTCATTATTTTTAAATGATACATAACGTTTCGGTAGTGATAACTAAAACTACTCTTATGAAACTACGACTTATATACTATTAGTTGTTCACAGAAGCTTGACCGAATTTTCACGGTTCCGCAACGGCTGCCAGATAATCGGTATGTCGACATTAGGCTTGCTAAATATGTTCTTGTTGTTTAAAATCACAGCAGTTTCTTTAAATTTGCTTTTCTTCCAGTGTTCTTTATAAATAATTTTGGCCTCAGACCGCTGTATGCGGTGATGTTTTCATCGAGCATGTTTGGCCACCCCCGATTTAGACGTTTCACCCCGTTCCATATGTTTTTATTCTATTGTCTAGTGGTCTTTTTGTTATCCTCATCCGGTAGAGACTCCTTAGTATTGCATAGGGTTACTGCATGGTTATATAACAACTAGAGTTATCAAGATGCGATTTTCGCAAAGTCCATGAATATTCTAAAAGTTTTTATTAAACCTTTGCCATTTAGTTGTGATATTCCGTTAACACATAAACAAAATGGCCGATTTTCCGATATAGGGAAACTTTGTTATTTTTAATGGATCACCATCTATATTTTCTTCAATCTTAAAATGTAGTCTTTCCACTTTAAAAGATGTAACATAAGCTACGATTGTTTAAAAAATATTGGATATATTGATTACTAAAAAATTAACTGCATGACAATTGAGAGTAGTTATTGACAATAAAAATTTGCTACATGCAAGGCAGTACAGAAAAAAATATGAAAATAAAGCTTTAGATTATTTAAAATACTAACAAACTTTTTTAAAAAGTAATCTAGCTATTTATTTTGTGAATAATATATACCTTTAATGCCATTTTTTTTCTGTAACCATTTATGTAGGAAATTTTATTGTCAAATTATACTCGCCATGCATGTCATTTTTTTAGAAATCAATAAATGATTAGATCAATTATCTTTTAAAATAATCATAGCCTTATGTTACATTTTTTTAAACGGCAAAGATTGAATTTTAAGATTGAGTAAAAATATACATGGTCTTCCATTTTAAAATAACAAAGTTGCCCTATATAGAAAAAATGTGTCATTTTGTTTTTGTATTAACGGAATGTCGCAACCAAATAGTGAAGATTAAAAAAAAGTTTTTAAAATATCTATGGGTTTTTGCGAAAACCGCATCTTGATAACTTTATTTGTTCCAAAGTTATTCTCAATTGAAATGGGTAAAAATATAGTCGGACACCCTGTATTATTTGATTTAGTCTGTGTGTCAAAATTAATTGTATTTCAGATGTGTGATTTAGAATCCGTTGAGGCTAAGTGTGGAGTTTCAGTGTTTTTTATAGCGGATCTGGTTGGTTACTTAGACTAGTAAACCTGTGGCACAGCACACTACGAGAAGGAAACTAAACCAACGTGAACTTCAAAGCAAATAAAGATATCGTTAAAATTTTGTGAAAAAAAAACTAGTAAACTTAAAACATTTTTCGTCATGGTGTCCTGTTTTAATCACTCTAATGTTCTATTGTATGCGGATGATTTGAAGTTTTACAGTGCCATCGACTCAGACATTGATCATATTCAGCCTGAGCTGGACGTCTTTTCAGATTGGTGCAACGCAAATTACCTTTCCCTAAACATCCAGAAATGTAAGGTAATTCGGTTTTCGAAAAGTAATGTAGTGACAGAGAGACAATACTCAATAGGCGGCCATAACCTCGATTGTGTTCAATCCATCAATGATTTGGGAGTCACTTTTGACATTGCTCTCTCTTTTAATCTGCATATTGAACAGATTATATTGAAAGCATTTCGACTTCTCGGATTTGTCAAGCGGCACACTAGGCACATCAGTGACACCAAAGCCATAACTTGCCTGTACAATAGCCTAATTAGAAGTGTTTTGGAATATTGCTCCGTTGTCTGGTGTCCTTTTTACGGATTCAATGTCGACAGAATTGAGAGGGTGCAGAGTAAATTTGCTAAGTACTTATTATATAAGCATCGCTTTCCCTATGATGATCTGTCATATCAAACCAGACTTTTGCTCTGTGGTCTGAAAACCTTGGAACGTCGGAGGTTGGATGCTATGGTTGTCTTTTTATTTAAGATTTTAAATGGATCTGTGGATTGTGCTGCACTAACGGAGTCTATTCTTTTCCACGCGCCTCTGAGGCACACAAGGCAACAACTTCTATTTTTCGAAGTGACTCACCGAACTAACTATGGTCGCAGCGCTTTCATAGATCGTATCTTGAGGAACTACAACCGCCATTACTCTGACATTGATCTTTTCGCTACAAGTCTAAGTTCCTTAAAGAGACAATTGCAGCTCCGCGTCTTTTAATGTATTGTAAGGTCCGTTATTAAAGCACTTTTAAATTTTAATTTGTTGACTGTACATTTTAGTTTAAGTTTATTGTTTTTAAATTATTTTTGTCACTGGTACTTATATGGGACTTTATTTTGTTTTGTGTGCTCTTTGACTGTTTCAATTTATCCTATAGTGTATGTTATTTTATATTTATATTATTGTACCTTCTAACCTTAGCTATTGCTTCTTTTCTTGTACCATTTAGAATGTTTTTATTCTGTAGTGTACATTTGTAGATCATTACTAACAAGCTAATTTTTCGTGAGTAGCTTCATTTTGACGAGACGACCAACTTTTTTCCTTACAATAATTTTCGTTTGTGGTAGCATACAGGGGTAGCAGAGATTAAATATGTTGATTTGTATACCACACAGGATGACATACCTCGCAATTTGTAGGACAATGTGGGTGTTAAATTATATAAATAATATTTAATCAACAGAAAAAATCAGCTGGTTAGTAGTTATTTTTCACGACATCGTTAACCATACATGTTGGTGGTAGGGGACCCTTTGATTAAACCTTACATTTGGTAGGACAAATATTTATCTTGAAAATTAACAGAGAAAATTCTTGTTTGTAATAAATTTTTGATATCTGTCAAATAAACACATTTAATTCCTGCTACCCCTGTAAGCTACCACCAACGAAAATTGTTGTAAGGAAAAAAGTTGCGTGTATCAGTCAAAATGAAGCAACTCACGAAATATATTAGCTTGTTAGTAATGACTTGGAAAAATGGTCCAGGGATCCCCGACTATAAATTATTTCATCAGAAATACCCAGGTAGGAGAGCAGAAAGTTAGACAATTCAATGGGCAATCTAAGTATTTGACACCTGAACACCCAATATATAAAGTTCATTATCTTATTTAAAAAATTGTATTTCCCTTTAGAATAGAGATACTGATATAAATAAAAACTTTTAAAAACAGATGGGGCTTTAAAATCCAATACACTGGTAAAAAGTGTGACATTAAATTATTCCAAAATAATAAATACATTGTTTGAAAATTTGACTCTCCTCTTTATAACTCCTAATCCTTTAAAACTCTTTGCAATGCCGATGCCGATATAAAATAATAATCTTGATGAAAGGAACTACAACTAGACCAAAAGATAATTGAAATCGGTCAAATATTCAGAAAGCTATTTAAGATTGAATTTGAACAAAATTTTGTTTGTCCGGATTTTTATGTCCAGGAGTGAATTTGTAAAACAAGTGATTCTGATGTAATGGTTATATGCTATGTTATTATTATTTTAGGTTAAACCTGCGGAGCAAGATACAGACCATAATAACCAAACGCTACAGAAATTAAAAATAAAACCAATTAAAAAATATGAAGATGAAGAAAATACTGTAATAGAAAAGGACAGAGATAGTCCAAAGATTTCCATTAAACCCGTAATAAAACCAGCAGATGTTGAGGGAGATGAAGAAGAGGTTAAAGAGAGAATAGTCCTAAAGATTAACAAAGGTAATCTTACAATTACATGTAATGCTATTGTTTGTTTAAATCAAGTCACATTTATTTTTAACACAGTATAAAAAAATAAATATTTTCAGGGAATTTGCCTACACCTTCCAAAGATTCAAGGAAACGTGAATATCCAGAGGATGAGAAGACTGAAAAAATGGGCAAATTGAAACTTAAGTTCTCGACTACTGGCGGTCAAACGCACATAGTGCAAGATGTAGAAGAAAGTAGTAAGAGGCAAAGAAAGGATAGTGGCCATTTAGGTAATTTAGGTTGGAATCCACATAATGTCGCAGCTCAAATAGTATCCTTCCTTTAAAATTAAAATTGCTTTCATGAAGAAAATTTAATTATTATTTTTTATCCGTTTAGTGTCACAGCTCAATTACTACAATACTTATTGTCCATATATAAAGAAATAAAAAAATCCCCAAAATGGAATAAGAAAGCTGTTAGCCTTTTTTTTATGTCAAATATAAAATATATACCGGGTGTTTGTCACAGGTGGTTCCCCCTATAACTTTTTTACCTTTTACGATAGAAAGATAAAATTTGGTATATTGTTACTTGACGTAATTGTATATTCTTAGATGTTGTACTTTGTGCTTACCATGTAAACTCTGTATCAAGGCTGTCTTATGCTTTGATTAGGTGACGACATTCAGCCCATGCTGCAAAGGCTTTTACATTGCACAGCAGATGCGTTTGCATAATTGCTAATATTGGCTACCGGAAAAAATGTAGATCATGTTTAATCAAATTGGGGCTTCTTACTCTCCCATGCCTATATATCTTTCAGTGCCTCATGTTTATTAAAGTAAACATTCAGTTGTATCAAAGCAACCAGCAAATTCACAATTATAATACTGGAAAAAGTCAGGATTTAATCCATGACTTTCATAGACTTGGAAGATCCAAGGGTGGCACCAATTACTTCTATATAACATACTTTAAACCGCTTCCACAGCGCATTAGGTGTTTAGAAGCACTATAATAGAGTACCATGACCATAAATAGGATTTTACAATCTTGACTCCATGCTGAGAAGTCATAAATAAAAAAGAAAAGACCATTAATTTATTTTTTTATGGCTACTTAACTTTAAATAAACCGTTTTAGGTTCATCTGGCACTCTAGATTGGAATTTAAAAAATTAAAATTATGACAGCAGAAGTGTCAAAAATTAACATGTGAGTTGTAATAGGCAATGTGAGGATGTGATATTCTATCGAAATAAGATAAAATATACTGGTTGTGTCATTTAAAATTTGAAAGTAGCAGTCATTTCCGGTTAAACCGGAAGTAACAGAATACAAATAAATTGCTCAACCAATTCCCAATTATGTCAAATAACGATATTCCAAATTTTTCTATCCTAAAAGGTAAAAAAGTTATAGGGAGGAACCACCCGGTATATTAACTTAAATATATAAAAGACAAGTAAGTAGCACTCAGAAATTTATGAAATTAAAGAGCTTATGAAAAAATGTATATATTTTGCACTATTTAATCTACCCAAAAAGACAACCAATTCACACCCCTTACATATAAAATGAATCTCCGCCTTGTGCATTTTGAGTAAAACAATATTTCAAAAATGGCTAAATTGACATTGCCGTTTCCGCTAAGTTTGTGGTTCGTGTTTTTTAGGGATTAAGGCCGTTATCACATTATCGTCGATTCATATGTATTGAAAAGTATACACTTATTCGGCATTTTGGGACATATCCGAATTCTACTGCCCGCCACCAAAGTAGCGCTTGGTTTACGTGGAAGTTTTTCTTAAATTAAAATAAATTATTTACAGGGTTTTCATTTATATTTTGCCACCCACCTATAACTACAACCAAAAAGGATAAAAAAAAACTTCCTGTATAAAATTTTATACTTTTTCATCTATTATCTTTTGAGCATAAAAAAAGAAACAAATGAACATCAAAAACTTAAGAAAAATTAAGATGTAAACTTTGTTTAAATTGAACACCCTGTATATTAGATCACCATTAAAAGGTATTTTACAAAGCTTTACAAAAATACCACATTTGATATGTATATCTATCTTTAATGGTTTTCGAAATATGACCACTTAAATCTAAAAATAATAGAAATAATTCCCATTACACCTACCTACGGCACTAAGTTAGACTGTAGATCTAATGGAAATTATATTCAGATTTAAATGGCCATATTTCCGAAACTGTTAAAGATAGATATATCAAATATCTTTTTAATGGTGACATAATATACAGAGTGTCCCATTTAAAAAATTGTTCATCTCCATTTTATGTTATAGTTAAAAGTGGGTGGCAAAACATAAATGCAAACTCTGTACCTATACAACTAAAAAAATAGAGCAATCGGTCCCTGGCAGGCGAACCTTAAGAAACAGTGCGGTCGCGAACGGGTTCTAATAATTAAAGCAGAAATTCGTACGTCAAAGGGTGAGTGGTAACTGAAACGTCAAAATTTAAATCCGCCTCTAGGAACATTAAGTTAAAAATAAATGCAAAAATGCTAATATCAAAAGGTTTCGAGTTGGTTTATAACAACAAGCAATGGTTTACAAATTTTTAGGTAAAAAAGATATTGAAGAATCCAACAAGAGGGCTTCTGAGGAAAAACTTCCAGACAGAAACAAGAGGCTCAGAAGTTCAGTCACTCCTGACAAAGGAAATGAAGATAGCCAAGGCGAAATCAGAGTATTTGAGCAGAGTTTAAATTCTCCAATAACCATTAGTGAGGATTCAAGGTAAAACCACTTTTAATATGAAGTGTTTGATTTTATTACATAAAAATATTTTGATTATGTTTAAAACTCCTTGTATAAATAATATTTTTTAATTCCAGATCTCAACATAGTGCTGATTGCGTCATCGTAGAGGAAAGTCATCCCGGTTCTCCAGATATTTCCAAAATAGCTGACATAGCCTCGAGAACGACTCATATCGAGGCCACCCCAGTTATGACAGTTGGAGTGGTAACGCCTTCGGTAACTCCCGCCCCTAAGAAGCGAGGAAGGCCAAGGAAAGTGCCCCTTGAAGTACGTGAAGAACTTATGGACTCACCTACTACACCTCAGGTTACGCCCCAAACTACTCCACAGTCTACGCCGGTTGCAGAGACGCCATCCACTCCCTCTAGTGAGCCCGTTACTCCAGGTGCCACGCCTTCTCCTGGCGGTCGACCAAAACGAAGTTGCAGAGGTAATTCAAGATTGGGTTGTGTATTGTTATCTAACTTTATACAATGTATTTTAATTAAATTAAGCCACTAAAAAACTACAAAAGACGAAATTTAAAATCCTTTGGATGAGCAATCATTTGAACCCCTTAACCACTTTTTGACGTTTGTGCTAGTGGGAGAGAGGGGATTTTAGTTTTTTTTTTTAATTTTTATAAAAAGCTTATATTATACTGGGTAGCTTATTTTAATTGGAATGCACTATACCGGTTGAGCTAAATAACATAACACAAAGGCAATGTGAGGAAAAAACAATCTAACTAAATACCGGCATGTAAACATGCGTGACTAATAGTGCTTGTTTTGGTATTCTATTACTCGCCAATATACCCAAATTGCTTGCTCATAAAGTATAAGGCAATTTTAAATGTAATTTTATTTCAAAAATTTTCATATTTTTTGTATTCTATACAGTGTTAAAAGCAAAGTATCAACTTAAAAGTCAACCTATACAGGGTGTTTCTAAACAAATGCGAAACATTTTAGGAGGGGACTCCTTGTTCAAAATAAAGGATAGTTTGCTTTCTAAACATTGGGTCAAAGTAAACCATTGGAGAGATATAGCGGTACAAAAGTGGTGGAAAAAAATGTTCTTGTTTTTTATCTCAAAAATGAAAAGAGCTAGAAGAAAGAAATTATAGGGAAATGTTGCTATTATAAAAATACACTTTCTAAATATTTTTGCACTATTAATGGAAGGTGGAAATTGAATAACTCAATGACCTTGAAAAATGTAAATTTGAATAGCCTGTTTTACTAAAAACTTGTTTAACGCTTGTATTTTTTCATTTAACCGATCCATTTCAAATAAAAAATAAATTGTAAAGCATAATGTGTCAGAACGGGAAAAATTTATTTATTTGCAATCACCTTATAAGACACTTCTTCTTACAATCTGGTTTTTGTATAAGATACAAATTAAAGACATTTTTTTTAAATTGTTTTCACGATATCTCCCTAATGGTTGACTGTTGACTTCATGTTTATAAAGCTAACTAGCCTTTATTTAGAATAAGAGATCATCATTCTAAAATTTGTTTTGAAACACCCTGTATATTGCTTGTCACTATTATCATTTACATGTCAGCTATGTGTTTTTAATAAGCAGGTTTAATCACCAGTAAAGTCCAACATGTATGCTATTGTACAACTGGGTCTTAGAAAAGATGTAAAGCTTTAAATAGACATACTCACAATGAGACTTGCCTGATCCAACCTGAAGGCAAGTCTGCGAGTAAGACCGATACTATGAATTTGCCCAGGAACGCGCCGCTAGTTCAGCATACACACATTCGTACTTACTCGCGGACTCTCTTTAAATTCAGGTAGGATCGAAGACCTGACTGAACATGTGTATGCTCATTAATAATAGGCTATTACTTACGATAAAATTTGCCTTAGATCCAACCTGAACATAGGTACGAAGGCGAGTCTGCGAGTAAGAGCGATACTATGAATTTGCATTGGGACGCATACACACGTTTACACTTACTCGCGGACTTCCTTCTAGTTCAGTTAGGATCGAAGACCTGACTGACCGTGTGTATGCTTTGTCACTGATACTTAAAATCTGGAAATGTTTTTTTAGGGAACAACATAATTTAAAACTAAAAAAAAGTAAAAAGTCTCTCTGGTTCCTGACTTGTTGGATCAAAGTGTACTAGATTTTCGGTAGCCTGAGTGATCTATTTAATTTACATTTGAAGATTAAATGTTGGTATAAACATTTCCCTATTCAATTTCAGGTCAAAATGTTATTGCTACCCTTGGAATCAAACCTAGGAAACCACGGGGTGGTGGCAAAGGACGCGGAAGTAAAGTAAACATGGGAGACCGGGAACCTGTGGTACCATCCCCTGTAGAACCAGTACAAACAGTGTCTATGAAACCAGAAAAGGTAAGTTTTTTTGATGCTTTATTGGGTGGTAAACGATAGTTTGATTGTTTTGAGTAATTTAATAGTAGCTTCTTATGTGCAGTTCAAAACGTTTAGAATACACTGTTAGAAAGGTGACAAAAATCAAAGTACTAAATCAAATTAATGACTTTCTGTAATTAAAATTAATTTAGTTATTGGTTTGTTTTGATTTTTTGTTTGTTATTATAATGTAGTAAGTAGTAAAAATGATATTATATTCTTTTTTAGTCACAACAGAGTTAAAATAATTTATATGAGAAAGTGCAATTCAAATTATCTGAAAATCAAAGTCAATACTGTGTTAAAGTCTAGTGGTATATTAATAATTATAATATTTTCTATGATCTAGGATCTTTCTTCCAGGAAATTTTTAATACACTTAATGGTAGACTTTGACTTATACTGGTTTTACACTTATCAAACTTCTTGTCAAATATTTGGTACACTTTATTTGAAGGTGGAAATGTAAAACTTATTAGACAAACTTTTTTAAAGCAAATATAAAAGTTACCTACTAAGGGAATTGTTTTCTTATAAAAGTAAAAAACATGACACACTAATAAAATAACTATAAATAACTAAAGGTAAAGCTGTCCTTAAATGCTCTAAATAAACACACAATTTAAATAAAAACACAACATAATACGCCGTGACTCAAGATAAATTTGAGGTTAAGTAGTTGATAACTGTCAATTTTTAGTCTGTGAGGTTGTGTTCTAATCCTTCAAACAAATTTAACAAGGCAACCTTAAATTTCTTTGATATCCAATTTTCTGTTTTACATTATCAAATTTCTTCAAGGTGAACTTGGACCAACTTATTTGACAAGAATTTGATAAGTGTAAAACTTTACAAGCTTTACAAATAATTTTTGTCTTATGTTATTTTAGTTAATTGTCATGAAATGAAATGAAATATTTAACACCAGTCAAATTGAGTTACATCAAATTGTCAAATACGTCATCTTTCAATCACCTTTTTATATTACCTTATTTAAACCAATTGAGGAGGTAATCTACAAACCGCAGTTTTTGCATAAGAGATTATTTTAAGAAAACCGGCTTTTTGTTGCACCTCCTCAATTATATTATTTCTTAGATGTATTAAATTAATACTCTTAGTCATGGGCAGCGCGCCGGGGAGTTGCAAGTTGGTGCACTTGCACTGCCCTGCTTTTTAATGAAATACTCGCTCGATTTTAATTCAACAGAATATGTATGAAAAAGTACGATGAAAATATGAGATATATGTGAAGGTACAGTTTGTAATAAAAGTCTTTTTTGCTCTTCAAAATTTTTTGCACCCCTCTTTAAGTCATCCTGCCAGCGCCCATGCTCTTAGTACTAAAAATAAATAAATCCTTTTGTTTAGAAATGTGCTCCAAAAATTAAACGCTTTCAAACATAAACCAATAACATTAAAAAAAAAAAAATTTAAGTTGTTTTATTTTTTTTTCCATTTAAATAAGTGAAAATTCTTTTTGATTTTTAAATATGACTTTAAAAATGTATTTAAAAATTGTGGTTAAATTGATATTCAAAGCAATCAAACATCGTAAACGCTTGGAGTTTAGTAATTGACCGGGTGTTTTTCTTTCTCTCCTCAGGTTAAAAATAAAAGTAAAAAGAAAAAGAAAAAAGTCGTAGGAGGTCAAAATCATCATAAGTAGTATCATCATAGTGTTTCAAAAACATAAAGCATTTTTTATAATTCATGATCTGACTGTCACTTAAAAGCTACTTTAATTTTGGACCTAAATAATTTAAAAACCAGTAAAGCGAATTTATTGTGATTTAAATATTTATAAAAATGTATTTGCAGTAAATTCTTTAGTTACGTATAAATGAAAATAAATATGTATATTACACTTTATCGGAAAAAAAGCAGGAAGAAAAGAAAAAATATTGAGTTAGTGTTTAAGTTACTTCTTTTTTAGGAGACTAATATTTACACAAAAATCCAATATATCACTTAAAAATAATATTAAAAAGCCAATAGAATTGCTTAGGATATACAAAAATTTGAGAGTTGCAGGAAAATTTGAATTGTAATAAATTTATTATTTTTAAAACTATTAAAGAATCATGCACTTAGTTTACTAGAATTTTCAAAAAATTCAACTGAGAAACTGATTTATTTATTGAAAATAGCAGAGTACTGTTACAGTCTTAACAAATAAGCTGCTTAAGTTAGGTTCAGGGAGATACATGATTTCTTATTATAAGTTTTTTTTTAATATGAAAAGTCACCAATAAATAATCATGACAAGTATAAAAAAATATATATACTATATAGATGATATAACATATCCATGTCAAATGTTCACAAACGTGTACAGGGTGTTTTTTTTTTTTTTTTGGTTGGGATTATAGGGTATAGGTTAAACGGTAAGAGATACAAAAAATCTAAGATACATGTCCCACTCTCTTTTTAGTGTTAAGTTTAATGGTGCAAAATCTGATCCACGTTAACTTAATTGGTTTAGATGATACAGGTTGTTTCTCAAAATGTGTCGTTTTTATTTTGTCTCATTACACGTGCTTTTATGAACATATAAAAACTTTAAATACAAAAGTTTTATAACTTTTTACATAGGATCTAATAACATATTTAAAATAAGTATTTTTTTTATTTTTAAGATATTATCCAAACCTACATTTTTTAAATGGGACACCCTATATCTCAAATAATTGATTTTTCTCTTGCAATTGCAAAAATATATAACAGTTAATATTTTGCATTGTTCTGAACAGCAGCAATAAAAAAAAAATTAAAAAAAGTAGTTGGCCATGGACTAAATCAATATTTATTTATTTTTTAAAGGGTATGCATATTAAATACTCAATTTAATCAGAATAGTAAAAGATTTATTTACCAAAACAATAACAATCACAGAAAATAGACTCATTTATATTAGCAAGTAAATAATTATCTCATATACTTATCAAACAATTTGCGGTGGTACTTATTCGCAAAATGTACTTAAATGCTTTCTTTTTTTTTTTCTATGCATTTTGGGACTCTGTAATTGAACTTGAAATTTTATTAATTTTATTAGAAGTGTACTAAAAATTCACATCTGTAAGGTCACTGGTTTAAATACCAATTGAGTCTAGAAATGCCTCGAACAGAATGGAAAGTATTTAAGCACATTTTATGATTAGAGTGTATGAGAGAATTATATAGTTGCTAAATTATAAATAAATCTATTTTCTGTAGTTGTTATTGTTTTGATAAAAAAATATGTTTTAGTATTCTTGTTAAATTTTGTTTTTAATATACTTACCCTTTAAAAATAAATGAATATTGATTCAATCTATGGCCAACTATTCTTTTTTATTTTTTTATTATGTTTGCTGTTCAGAACAACGCAAAATAATAAGTATTATTTAGAATCAGCCAAATAAGGCCGTTTATAGGCAATGTGAGGAAAAAAACCAGTTTAACGTGAATACTCGCATGTAAACTATTCGCATTGGATGACGATTAGTCATCCTTTGTTGTCACTTTACTCGCCGATATCCCAGTACCGATTTGCTTAACCAATATATTGTTGTAAACGCAAGAAAAAATGCTATTTTTGGGGATACTTTGATACAGGGTGTTTTATTTAAAAAAATGCAAGTTGTAATCAAAAATTAAAACATTTATACTTATTTTAGGTACTTCACTGGGTTTTACGTAAGAAGTTAAAAAACTTTTGTATTTAAAGTTTGTTTTTAGCTCCATATAGACCAATTTTGAGAATCACCTTGTATCTTCTAAATCAATTAAGTTAGCATGGAGCTGATTAAACAATTAAACATAACACTAAAAAAGAGAAGGGGACATGTATCTTAAATTTTTTGTATCTCTTACCATTTAGCCTGTACCCCATAATCCTAAGCAAAAAAAAACAAAAACACCCAGTACAAGGTGTATCAGGAAAAGTTAGATTTAAATTATTGTTTGACAACTTGTATTTGTGACATATAGAATCTGAAGTATATTAATTAGTAGATCTATTTAAACCTGCAGTATGCTTCTTGGTTCAAATCCCGTTAGAAATGGTAAGCCCATTAACTAAACCTAAAAGATGTATGGTAACATTATGATTTTGGAAGCAGGATGTTTTGTCAGCAAAGAAAATATTATATAATATACAGGGTGTCCAGTAACTCAGCCGACAAACTTTATGTAGTGATTCTACAATGAAAAATGAAAAATAAACTCTATATGAACATATGTCCTAAACGTCTTAGTTTTCAAAGTACAGGGTGTTAAATTTTTTAAAAATTATCGTTTTTTTTATTATAACTTTTATACCAATTAAAATATTTTAAAAAAGATGGGAAGACATCTCCTATGCATTAGAAGACATTTTTTGACATAAAAAATAAAAATAAATTGTTACCATTGTCGTCCATAAGGGGTTTAGGGTAAATATTTTTTTAGAAAAAAATGGTACGTCATCGTATTCTTCCAAAATTAAAATATTTTTTAAATCCTTGTTTAGTTTGGAACAAATTTGATCTCCCGACTTTTTTTTGTTTGATGTACGGTTCTCGCGTAAATAAATAAAAACCATTTCTTGGCATGGTCAAATCCCAATCTAATTAAAGAATAAAAACAAAGGTTATTTTTTTACCGTTTATCAAACAAAAAAAGTCAAGAAATCAAATTTGTTCCAAAATAAACGGGGATTCCAAAAAGATTTTTATTTTAGAAAAGTATAGTGGCGTACCATTATTTTCTTTAAAAAAAATTACTCTAAACCCCTTATGGACCACCTCAGTAAAAAAATATTTTTTCTGGTATGTCCAAAAATGTCTTCCTATGCATAGGGGACGTCTTTTAATTTTTTAAAAATATTCTATTTAGTATACGAGCTATTACAAAAAAACATATTTTTTTTTAATTTTAACACCCTGTGGTTGAAAAATTATGACGTTTAGGACATATGTTCATATAAAGTTTTTTTCTTATTTTTCATTGTAGAATCACCCCTTAAAGTTTGTCGGTTGAGTTACTGGACACCCTGTATAATAATAAAAAATATACTTAGGAAAATATATTAATTTAAAATATTTAAATCTCAATAAATATGATGTACTAGATTAAAACGTTATTATCTAAAATACATAAAACTTGGTCCATTAAACTTAAATCACTATATGTTTTCAAGTAAAAAACTAGAAATATTTATGCTCATAACTTTACTTATAACCAGGTTTTTATTTTGTATTTACCCAAATACATATTTTTTTATCTGTCTTCATTTAAAAATAGTCTTTAGTTGGTTTGACCTATGCTAACCTGTAAATATGTAGATATGCAATGTTTTTTTCTGTTATATGTGGTGTTTAAAAACAAATCTTTAGTATTTGTAATATTATTATTACTAATTTTCTTTTAAAAACAAAAACGATTTACTTTTTATAAAACTAGCTTTGGGAAAAAACATCAATTAAAAGTTCGGCTTTCACTGAACTTACAATGGGAAAAAGGTCAGGAGATCATGAAGGCTAAACTCACAAAGATGTGATCTTAAAGACTAAGGCTCTTGGCAGATTTACATATTTATATGTAACAAAGAGGCTTCTTAAATCATATTTTGTGGGATTTTATTATTGTCTAATATTCTTTCTGTTTTTAAAATTAGTAACTATGATGTTCTGGTATGAAGATGTCAAATTTGAGCACCCTTTATGACAAAAAGAGAGTCTATATTATTAGGAGTAATACGTTCAAATAGATTACCCTTTATTTAGTGCTATGCACATAAAAATGTGCAATATAGAGTTTTACATGATAAAAAGTGAACTTTTAAAACAAGCTTGTAGTACTACGTAATATGTTGTCTGCTTAAAACTAAAGTACGTTTACCCGGAAACAAACTGATAAAAATGGTGGTTAAACAAATAAAATAATATAGATTAGGTACATCTAGGACCAACTTTTTCCTTTTAAAAGACTAAAAAATAACATCAAAGTAGCCTATTGATTTTACATTTAAATTAATTTTAGCTAAGAAACCCAAAAGGTTCCAAAATCTACGTTCCTATTTTACAACAGTTTAAAAAAATATATAAAGCTAAAGTCTGCATAAATTTTAAAGCTCTTTAAAGTTTTTTGCTATAATTTGCTATAAAAGTTCATTTTTTCTCTGTATACTTTCAGACTAGACGTGTTAAAAACATGTATTAGTTTATCGTTTAAGCATTTTTTCACGTTATTTTCAAAGTGATGTTAGTTTAGAATATAATATGCATAATATGTTTATTTTAATTAGGTTTTATATACAGCTCTATTTTCGAATACTTTCGAATTTATATTGGATGTATTTATTCCACAGTTTTTTTGTTTTATATTTTTTTGTTCTTTTTGCACTAAGAAAAAATTACTTTTTAAAGAGTGACTAGAATGTTGTTTTCTTTTTTAATTATTATTTTGTGTTACAAAATTCATATTTTTCTACTTATATTAGCTAAATAAATGTTGTTATTTCAAGTAGAAAAGTAGTTTCTGTTTTAGACGTACAGAATCGTTTTGCTCTTTTTCTCTTTTGTTACCTTTAGTTCAATACTTTCTTAACTGAAAATCTACATTTAAAATTTAAAATATAAGATTTCTTAAAATTGACTCAAACAAACTTTTCTTAATAAAATTGTTTTGTCGTGCGAATTTTATTTGGTTTTCACAATTATTTTACTTTGTGAACGATATATTGAGAAATTGTCTTAAATGTTGAAAACACATTGTTATAATTTCTAAAGTAGTTTTAAAAATGCCCAGAACCCTTTTTTTTATCGGAAAGCATTACTCTCACCCCAAAATATTTTTATATTGTATATCTCAAATTAAACCCTGCATGGAATACTATTTTAATGTCATAAAAATATCACATCTCAAAACACACATGCTTCGTAATCTTTTCTCAATTACTTTAATTTTACAAAAAAGCTTTTTATTTTTGCTTATACACAAGCTGCAGAAAAACTGGCTCATTTTTAGGTGTTTTGCAAGCTTTTGCCTAATCTTAGGTATTTCTAATAGTCCGTTTAAAAAGGTCCGAAAATTTTGGCTCCTCAATCTTTAGGGTATCTAAAATGTGCAACCTGATGCCTGCAGAAATCTGTCTTTTCCTCCAAATTTAATTTTCCTTGTATTAAACTGCATTTTCCTCATTTAAGACTCCTACAATACGTTTGTACTTAGACTATAGACCTTGCATTGTTTAATTAAAAAAGGGAAACGGACAAATATCATATTTTTCTTTGTTTTTTTTTTTTTAATTTGAAGTCAAATCGGACTTGTAGGCAATATTTTATCCTATCCTATTTTTTTTTCTTGGTTTTGGTCCCTTCAGGTCCAATCCACCCGCTCTCGCCCTTCCGGACTATGCTTTCATGCCAGGCGAACCGAAAGGTGTGGCTGAATTGGATGGCCATATTTCCAAAACTAATAAAGTTAGATGTACCTAATGGTGATAATATACAGTGTGGAAAAAGTTTTTTTTTTTGTGAGGCACCGTGTACATTATATTACCATTAAAAAGATCTTAAAAAAGCTTTCAGAAAATACCACAATTGATTTTTATTTATAGTTTTGGCAATATGGCCATTCAAATCAGCTCTTAGTTCGCCTGGCAGGTACTTGTGCTCATCGAAAACGCCTGTCATTTTATTTTAAACCTTACTATAAATGAACTAAATTCTAGGAAAAATTCAAGCTTAAAGTTCCAAGTTTTTTTCTTTCTATTATTTTTTAAAACTTTTAAAAATATACAGGGTGATGATGTGCACGGCTGATGCCTGCCAGGTGATGATTTTCACACTTGGCATACTACGACTAATGACTATACAAATTTCTAGCCTTACAGGTCTAATGTTACTCAAAGGGTTTACTGGCTCTGGGACTAAATAGGATTTTATTTATTAA
Source organism: Listronotus bonariensis (assembly GCA_014170235.1). Classification (NCBI taxonomy): domain Eukaryota; kingdom Metazoa; phylum Arthropoda; class Insecta; order Coleoptera; family Curculionidae; genus Listronotus; species Listronotus bonariensis. The sequence continues at coordinate 41,157 of JACEGR010001623.1, read as the reverse complement.
GGGAAATTCCGTTTTTTTTTCTGGCGATCGCCTTATGTTATGTAAACAGTGGTATGACGGGAAATTTGAAAAAACCAATTTGAAATCATGAAAGAGTGGTCACAAAATATCAAAAACTCAAAGAGTGAAAAGTGCTTAAAATTTAATTCTAGCCCCGAATATAAAGTTTCGGATGAATTTTGAAGAAAGGAAATTTGCCATTTTTTTAAAATATTTTTTAAGAAAGTTTAAAGGTACCCTTTTATTTAACAAACTAGCTTTATTTAACTAAACATCATTTGTTTAAGTTCAAATTATACTTAGTTTTTGTTTTTTTGACAACTAGAGCTAACAATTTCAAAAATAGGGTTTCGCCAGTACACCCAGCGTTGAAATGGTTTATTACTGAAAATAGTTTTAATATTTTACCAAACCAAAAAATTAAAATATTCAGAAATGGTAAAATTTATCGATCCTAATCATGTTTTACACATAACCAAACACGAGTTTTTACATATTGATTTAGCAGACGAATGACAGTGTCGACACATTTAATTATTTTAATAGATGACTTTTTAAGTATGCAATTAAGAAATGCTCTCATTTAAAGACTCACTGTTGTTCTGACTAGTTACTATTGGAAAACAGTTAAATGGTTTGATTCTTTAGGTTAGTAACTACACTAAACAGCTAAAATGGAAAGAATTCTAAGTTTTTCAGTGTTTATTCACCATCCAAGTTATCCAGCAGAATTTTTGACAGCATTGAGGTTTCAATTTCTAATTCGAACGCGTACAGTAATGACATAAATATAAGCCGCGCCGTAAAGTATCGTAATTTTATTTGATGTGTAATGAACACTATAAATAATAAAAACATTAACTGTGTTGTTATCGCATCAGGGGAGATCTGAGCTTAATGTTCCTTAAGGTTTAATTATTTAAAGTGGGATTTTACAAATACCGGAATATTATCAAAAAGGTATCTCTAAAAGTTGAAAAAAATGCTCAATCAGCCACTACAAAAGCTAACATAATATTTCAAAGTATTGCTTGTATTTATAGGTCTGTGTGCTTAAATTATTTTATCACAGTTCCACATATAGCACTGTTTTAATTTGAAAACCATTAAAACTAGCTGCAATAAAGCATTTTTTATGCGAAATTCAAGTTAAAACTTTAAAACATCAATTTGGGGTCTAAAAATAACTATAAGATATTTTTATAAAGCTTTCATTCTCTACAATTTAATAAGTAAACAATATACAGGGTGTTTCATCAAAAAATCATTTGTTGGTTTTTATCTGAAAAAATGTAAAATAAAAAATCCAACTACCTTTTTGCGTAAAAATACTACTTATATCAGTTTTTGACAACTGGAATACGAGGAGGGTCCAAATATGAGAAAAAACATGAATTTTGCCCTGTTGTCAAAAACTAAGAGGGCCATAAAAACATTTTTAGTGTCATCTTTCGTTTTATCAAAAAATAGCAGCAGTTTGCGATAACCGCAAGTCTCTATCTCTAAGAATAACCAAGATACCCTGCAATTGCAACAAAATACGGACACCCTGTATATTGTAAGAGATAATAAAAAGCTGATTACTGATTTGGAAACTGCAGAATAAAGCCAATAAAGTGATATTTTTATTTACTTTGTACGATAAAAAATAAAAAGTTACTGGTGCGTAAATCTATAAGTTGACACCCTGTATAAATTTGTGCTACTTTTTAAACGCTTGTAACTCAAAAACAAAGCAGTGTTAAGTAGAGAATCCAAGAACCTTAAAAACCGTACCTTTTATTCTTATTTAAAAACTTAAAGTTGGGAGTACGCCTTTGATATTAATTGGGCTCCGTGACCACAACATTTAAATTTTTCCCGATCTCGATTTACTGTCCGATTCGCATTTAAATGATAAAAGAGGAGGGACGGCGTTTGGAAACTTGTGTAATGTTACGCCAAATTTGTGTAATTGCCGATTTTACGTATTTAGCAAAAAAATTTACTTAATTCGTGAAATAAGCAGTAGAGTTGCCAATTTCTTGAAATAGACAAAACTGTGCCTGATTTTATACGTGAACTCGGCACATTTATATTTGCCGAATACGCGAAATTGGCAACCAACAAACTAAAAGCACAGGAATCGGTAAATAAAACTCACATTGGGGTGGTCATACTTCGTTCTGGTTAGTTAAATCCTTTTTTTTTTAATTAGCTTTATTAAGGAATAAAAAAGATTTAACTAACCAGAACTGACCCTCCCAATGTGGCAGTTTTGCATGACCGTCGTGGTGCTTTCAACCAATCGTTATGTTATGACGAAATTGTGACAATTTGTAAACAAATAAGTTTATATATTTTTTATTTAGTTTTGCAAAACAATTTAATTTTTCATTTATTTCTAATTTCTTATTAAAATATGTAAAAATTACATATTATATAAGTTGGTAATAAAATGAAACAACCATTGTGCCCCTTTCGTGAAATAAGCAATTTTACCCGAAATATTTGTCAATTACAAAAAATCGGCAACTCTACTGCCTCTTTCACGAATTAAGCAACATTTTGCCAAATATATGAAATCGGCAATTACACAAATTTGGCGTAATATATACAATAAAAACAAGAAAAAACGTTAAATACTTTTAATCCGCAATATTTATACCCTGAGACCTGGGCATAAATCTCACTTCTTTGTATATCTAGTGAGTAAGAATGTTTTGTAATTAATAAGTTCTCACTGTCAGAGCACATCTTTAGACAGACAGTCAGACACACGAACGTAAGAAAAGGCATTTTCCGTAAAAAAACAAATAAAAATTGTCTAGGAACTCCAAATTGTTATGAAACTAAAAAAAAGGTGAAAATAGTGCTTTTTCTATTTCCTTAAAGTAAAAAAGTGTAGCAGCTTTATTCCGACTCCCCTACTTGAAATAACAACGCGTGTGAGATTAAAAATGTACTTACGCCACGTCACATAGGAACACACTCAAAAATCTTATTCTATCGATTCTAAAAATAGCAAGAGACTTTTAATAATTTACCTGCTGAGAGAATTTAGAAATATTAGTTCTATTTTGGTTAGATTTATCTTAGTAAGTACTCTTGACCAAAAACGTTTCTTATACTTTCAGTTAATCGGTTTTAAGGCTTAATGTTTGTAATTGGCAACATAATTATTTTATATTTGTATATTTAGACAGTTGTGTATCGAATTCTGGTAGAAAAAGCGTGTTGGGTTTTCCTTTATTTACAAAATAAAATAGTGAATAAAAAGGTTAGGTATGATCGGAGGTTGGAGTTTTTTAAGTATACATTACAGTATCAACATAATTCAAATTCACTTAATAAAAACTCGAATATAATTCATGTAAATATATCAGGTGACGATAAAATAGGCTATACGCTTGTATTAAGTTGTGTTATAGGTTATGATTTTAAAATTTGAATAGGTATGTTACAAAAATAATGTTGATTTTAATGCAACGATTTGTGTTTTTATTTTTTCACTATTTCAGGTGTGATTTTTGACAGATATCTTACGAGTTAACATAAAAGTTAATATAGCGGCCATATTACGATTTTGGCGCACAATAGGCATGATACAATTTTTTAAAAACTGTTCCATGATGTTCAGAAGTATGTGCTATTTTCAAACAATATATTATCTTTGCAGAAAACAATGGTTTGGTAGGAAAAAATATGATTTTAGTTTAAGTTTTAACTAACGCTTAAACATACATTTTATGGCGTCTTTGTTTATATAGACGTGACGTCACCAACAAAAAGGGATGCGTTTTTCTTTCACAAAAGCTGTTAGCATGTAAAGCGGCAACGCCACCTCTAATAAAATGTTTGATTAGGAAAAATAACACTCCTAAATTTGAAATCTAAGCGCACTTTATCTACTCGTGACGTCATTCATGATTTTTTTTCTGACATTTCACAAACTGTGTTAATATAAACGCTACCCTATGTCTTTTTTCAATTTTATTCGTTATCTGTTGCGTCATATTATACATTGACCATCACCCAGTTCCACATATAGCACTTTTTTGTTTTAATTTAAAAACCATCAAAATGGGCACAATAGCACTATGCGAAATTCAAATTTAAAATTAAAAACATCAATTTGTTTCTAAAAATATAAAATAACTATTTATTATTATATATTTTTAAAAAGCTTTCATTCTCTACAATTTAATGAATAAAAATATACAGGGTGTTCCATCAAAAAAATCCAACTAATCAACTGGAATTAATATAGCGGCTATATTAACGATTTTGGCGCCCAATTTGACAGTGATTTATCTCCAAATGATTTTTGGTTTACCCTGACATTACACAATCTATGTGTATATAAACGCAACCTTGTATCCTTTTTTCATATTTTATTCGGCATCTGTTGCGGTCATATTATACATTGACGTTTAAGGTTTGTATATTATGAAGAATTAGTGTACACCGGAGTTACGAGTCCCAAGTTTTGCCGATGCGTGGAAACGAGACGGTCTAAAGCAACAACAAAACAAGTCAGATGCGTCACCCTATCGTGAATGTTTATATGCATGCACTTTTTATGTAATCTCTAACTACTAGTGTTCAACACACTAAAAGACAACTTCAAGGTATCGAGCTGATACAACGTGTATACTTGGAAGAAATACAACAAAGCCTTCATATCGATGGCCATTTTTGATGTCACCAGGTACTTCATTAGCCATGTTATTAAATGAAATATGTGTTACCACCAATGCCGAAGAAAAACAGTTGATAGTCTTTTTGCAACAACCGTTTAAAACCCATTTCTTTGTTATTACTAAAAAAATATGGAAACACAATTTTTTAAAAATATTACAAATTGTTGACTACACGAACTTGACCATCAGTTAAAAGGGAATAGTGACTTTTGGTGATGCTACCCAGTATATAACTTCTTAACTAATAGGGATGTGCAAATTTTCCTGAGATTTGTGTACTCACAGTTTCAAATTAATGATTTTTTACCAAACTTACAATGGCTGTGACTTGGAGGGAATTCTTGTTTTTAGTTTGTGGGACCCTAAAAATAGGCTTCTAAAATATTTGTATTGAATTTTAAAACGCCCTGTATCTATTTCATTTTAATATTGCTCTTGCACATTCTGCTGCCCACCCTCCAAACTTTTCGACCGGGTATCGCCCAACTCGCGCACACTGCGCGTCACAAGCCTGACGTCGTCTAAAGCCGGGTTTATGTCGTAACGTACCCGTGTTATATACCTCGTGTCTACTTAACTTCGCACCATATAAAAAAAAATTAATATAAATTTTACCAAAAGAAAGTTACCTTTATAAAAGTTTTGCATGATGTATTGTATGAAATTTTTGAAAAGAAGTACTTTATACCTTGTAGAATATTTAACAAGTTTTTAAATAATGTTAAAATGTTCTTGATTCAACCAGTGTTAATATAGCTGTCTATTGTTTATTTTCTCCCATCTGCTACATTACCTCTTTTTTTTTTTGGAGGCATGCATGGAGTTGAATAATTAAAATCTTAAAAATATATTTTGTTCTAATAGTAACATAACATATAAAATTAAAATTTATTTTATAACACTATTTTTTTAAAGGTAAATATGTTATTAAGCTGCCCCATACAAGTCAAAAATAAATAAACTTTACATCACTGAAAATTACATTTAGAACACTTTTCCTAATTACTTTTTTTCGATATTTTCAGAAATAATTTCACTAGTACAGTTTTTTGGGAAAAAATAAAATTTGACCATTTTTTGCTTAATTTTTATCTCTTTCGTAGTAGAAACTTCTAAATGTTTTTTTCCTTTTATATGGGATACGTATTTCAAAACTTACAATGGCTATGTTTTCTAAATCGAGGCAAATATCGAAAAATAAAAAAATCCCACTTCTTTAAAACCTGGTGGAAATATAAATGATGTATTTTTCAAAATACCTCTATCAACCCCTTAAGCTGCACCCCCTCACTTTTATATCTTAAATTGCAACACCGTTTATGTGGCACATATCTGAAAAGCTTATCAAAAATGCTTTTCGTTGGTCATAAAAGGTTGGAGTAAAATCAAATACCACCCTTTAATTTAAGAAAAATCATACCATATTATTAATAAAGAATACCAGAAAATATCCCATTAAATTATTATAAAATTAATTAAAATTTAATAATGAGTTAAAACAGTACTTCCTATAGAGCTATAACCCGCCCCCATAAGAAAAACCTAGGTAGTTTTGGTTAGTTTTTTTCTGAATTTTGTCAAGAAAAAAGTAATAGCAACTGGTCTTTGTTGTTAAGCGCTTGTGCTACAGAACTAATAAGAACTTCCTATGAGAGCGGGTTAGCTCTACAGGGAGTATAATTTTAATTTATTAATAATTTTATATTAATTTAATTTCCCATTTTATGGTTTTCTTTATGAATAACAATCTATGATTTTTCTTAAATTTAATAGTAGTATTTAAGTTTACCCCAACTTTTTTATGAATAACGAAAAGCATTTTTAATAAGCTTTGCAGAGAAGTGCCACATAAGGGGTGTTGCCATTTAGGATTTTAAGGGGTTGATGGAGGTGTTTCATGGATTTATATGGCCCCCGGGTTTTATAGAAACGGTATTTTTTATTGTTTGATATTTGCCATGGTTTATAAGATATAGCCATGTAAGTTTAAATAAAAACGCACCCTGTATATAAAACAAGTAATAAGAAAAACTCGTTTGATGCGGACTTTACAGGCCACACTGTATATTCATTATCCAACAATCCCTTCTAATTACAGCAAGCAGATACAGTAATATTTTTTATTTGTATAAAGTAAACTCATTCATAAACGTATCAAACAAATATAATCTTAAATTATACAATCCATATAATATCTTTAATTCAGTATTAAATTTTAAAAAAACTATACTACGGTACTATTCTCATTGCTTGTTTAGCAACTGTACTTGAACATTAACAAATCTAAACGTATAATATGTACGACATTATTTAAATTAAAACAAGTATCGTGTTAAGAGCGCAGTCTGAACATATAAACCACTCTAGTACTTTCCGTTATAATCTGTATTTTTCAAAAGGTATTTACATTAAGAATGATTAATTCCATTTTCTACATTAATTTTCTATAGGCTATCCTTTTCTCGCTGGTATCCTTGCGCAAAAAAAAACGCCTTGCAAACGTGGGTATCGTTCGCTTTTTGGCTATAGGAAGTCTTGCCGGTTATTAGTCGAAATTCAATGTTAAACAACCACGCTTTTGTAAGTAATTAAAATTAATTAAAAACGTCATAGTTAAATTATTGTTATCGTATTTAACGGTATTATCGGTATTAGATGTTACAGTAAATATTTATCTTGGTTTTATGCTCGAAATCATTTGTTAGGTTAATTGGAAGTTGTTTGTGTTTGGTTGGAAATGATATTTAAAGTAATGCGTACTCTACTCATCAGTCTTGTTTTAGTGTTAAATGAGAAACACTGCTTAAAAAAATGTATACACTTTTTAATCGGGAACAAACTGCAAATTTATATTGTAAAATGTATACATATCCTTAATACATATACAAATTTAAATACAGATTTTTAAAATGCATTCCTGTTATACCGACTGGGCCAGTAATAATATGGTCTTTAAAATAAGAAAACTTTTAAAACCTTTTTAGGGGGTTTGTTGTGACGAGTCTACCACGAATATTCAACTAACCAGAACGAACCCAGCCTGTCAAGTTTCTGGTGTCGGACTTGCAAAACGCGTAACTTTTTTGTCGGAACATTGTGCCAAAAATCGTAAGGGACGCAAAACCCGCCTAGTCAATTCATTTTTTTTTTGGCAAAATGTTTAAAATTTGCATGTAAAACGTGATACATTTATCAGACAAAAAAGTGACGCGTTAGCCCAGTCGGACACCCGAAATATTTGACATTAACAAGCTAAGTTAAAGCGCCGCTTCCATGTATGGGGCTATGAATATTCGTGGTAGCCTCGTCAAAAGGAACCCCCCAAAAAAAAAAAAAAGGTTTCACAAGTGTTCTTATCATGAGGTCCATTTCATTACTGGCCCAGGGACTATTGTAGTCACTAGTATGACGCCATTTATAGTGAATAATAAGGCATCCAATCGGCTGTTTTTAAGATTCACTGGGATTTTTGTTATTTTTTGAACACGTATGATACATTTAGCCTTCATTCTTCGGCTTCGCGTCAAAATAAAACATAACCCTTTTGCTTTGTTTTGGTCGTGCAATTTTTTTAAAATACTTTCACAATATTTATGCTGTAAATAATCAATAAATATCAAATTATTGTTTTTTTTTACTTTTTTCACTTGTAATAAACACGGGATAAATCATTAAAACCCAAAATACTAAACAGCTGATTTTGACACTTCTGTTTAACCCGACTAACCCTGGCTTCAACCTGGGTCAGCAAGATCCAATCCGAGTTAAGGATCCAATCAATTTATGAACACGGGTAGAGACTGTCTGATCCTTTTTGATCGGGTTATGCCAATACCAATATTTGAAAAGGCCTATAGTTGTGCGGAGGAGTTGATAGAGGTGTTTTGAAAAATACGTCATTCATATTTCGTCCAGGTTTTTAGAAACGGTATTTTTATTTTTAATACTTCCCTTGGTTTAGAAAATATAGCCATTGTAAGTTTTAAAAAACGCCCCCGTATTATGTGCAACGTTGATGTTAAACGCTGACCTGTTTTGAGAAGAATACGAAACTTATGCAGGTTAATCTAACCCAAATAGGACAGGGTCAAGTTTGTGGCGTATTTGTTTAAAAAAATACATAAATCTCAATCTAAGAGTCTTAATTAATACTTAAGGAAATGGTTTTAAATTAAACAAAATAAATCAGCCAAAAGTTAACATTTTTCTTAAACATATTTTATCGTTTTCGTATTTAAGATCGTCTTATTTTTGATATACCGGGTGTCAACGAATCTATTAGACAAGCCATAACTTCTAGAGTGTTAAACCGAGTGTTAAACCTATCAAAAGGAGACTTGGTATGGGAAAAGGAGAGTTTTTGCATATTTCCAACGTTTCGGTTACTTCAAGTTTAACCGGAAATGGTGCCAATTTTAAATTTTTAAATAGTATATGTATATTTTAATATTTTTGGACACTTGAGACAAATCTAAATAGGAATTTAACATTTTAAAAATTTTAACGCCTACTTGATTTTTCAAAAGCCATTTATAAAAATTGTATTTAGGTGGCCCTGATCCTTTATGTATGTCCTTATTTTTAATCTGATCAAAAATAAATTGGTATCGTTAGATTGATCAAAATATCCTTTTTTCGAAAACTAAAAAGTTTTGTCATTTAAATGATAATGGACACAAAAATGTCCATTTGCCAACTTGTTTTATTCTTATCTTTTATCCTAGTAACTAAATCCTAGCGATTGTATTTTTCTAACATCACCTGGCGTCCGGGGTAGATTAATTGGCACCCAATCATGGTCACCTGCAAGGAGTATTAAAAATGGCTCCAAAAAAATTAAGTAGGCTTAAAAACTTTTTAAAATGTGAAATACTGATTCAAAACAATCTCAGGAATCCAAATATAAAAAATATACAGGGTGTTCAATTTAAAAATTTAAAACTAGCGCTGTTTCCGGTTAAACCGAAAGTAACTGAAAAATAAAAAATATGTGAAAACTCTCCTCTTCTAATACTATTTACCTATATCAAGTTTCATTTTGATACATCTAATACTCTAAGAGTTATGGCTTGTCTAATTAATTCGTTGACACCCGGTATTTAAGAAACATATTTGTTAAATAATTTTTAGTAACAACAGAATTAAGTAAAACAGAGGCAATAAAAGATTTTTATTTAAAATAACAAAAACTGACCAATTTTTTTTCATATCACCATTGTTTTAATTCCGAATATGTTCTTATATATATAAAAAAGAAGGATATGGGTATCAAGCTTATTTTTTATAATATGAGGAATGCCACAAATATGGCCCTGATTACTTTTTATATACAGGGTGTTTCCTAATTAGCTTACTTAGTTTTCCAGAAAAAAAAACCGTCAAATTACCTATTCCTGGACCATACATTTCTTATTGGGAGTTATGTAACAACAAAAACAAACACCTAGGTAGCCTTTATATTTAGTCCTGCAGATTTTACTAAAAATAAGTGTTTTTAAAGATTTATTTTTTTCTGAAAAAACATTTTAACTTTTTTTTCATGAAATTAGCTCTTAAATAAGCCTTTACATTTATTAACCCAGTTTAGGAAACACCCTGTACAACCCGATAGTTATTGCTAGAGTAATAATACAACAGCTGTCATATCCTGATCGAACTTAAGAACTGGGGATCATTTTGACATATCTTAAATATTAAATATTAGGTTAAACTTTGACATACCTCATATATATTCTACACCATTATTCCGTTTATGATGTGCTTCAAAAATCCAACAAAATGTAAGTTAAGGACATAGCATGGATTCTTACCCGATAATTACAAAAAAAAACTTTGTCTCATAAAAAAACATACCGAGGACCTATTCTATGTCCTTCCCTACTCGAATTATATGTACAAGAGCATATTTCATTTAAGAGTTTGGCACAAATATGAGGGGATTTAGGTAATATTGATACACTACAACTTTTTTCTTTTTCATTAAATTTTGTTTGGTCCGTATTGCAAGTGTATTGCAGGCATAGAAAAAATCGTTTCAAGGTTTAAAATCTAACTAGTTTTTTTTCTAATGTTTTTTTATCTGTGCCTGTTTTTTGTTTTTCTATATTTTTGGTAGATATTGCAACATATTCCACTCATGTTTGTGAAAAGCTCTTAACTAACTAAAACGGTGTTTTTCTTTTCAGGAAACTAAGTTATCAAGAGCTAAAATAAAATTGATTCAAAAGCGGTTGACGAAGAGGCTCAACAACAAAAAGAGAAAAAAGAAGAACTGGAAAGACAAGTAAGAGAAGAGAAGCAGGTTTTAGAAAATAAAGAGAAGGTTTGTAGATTACACAGGTTTACAACAAAAAAAGTCCGTACTATTTGACCGGACCATGGTATTCGTAGGTATTTTGCCGTCGTGAATCCGATTCCGATCCGATCAGTTTCGCACCATCACGTTAAAAAACGGGATTTCAAGGTCAATTGGAGAACGTCAGAACGAACTGAGGGTGCATCTCAAAAACGGATTTGCGTTATTGTGCTTGTGGATAAATCCAAGTAGGACAAGATTGGCTTGGGTCAGCTTCGTCACAATTAGGTGAGGTTGGGTGAGCTTAGATTAGATTTACGTGAGGTTTGGTAAGGTTGGGGTTAGGCCAGGCCACGATTGAGTTAGGTTAGGTGAGGTTAGCTTTCTTGACAGTTAGGTTGAGTGAGGTTAATTCCATGAGAGCATAACTTCACTGTTCTGGCGCCATTTGACATAGCTCTGGTTTATTCGTCATTAACTCACAGCAAATGAATCCCCGAAATTGAACGCATTGGCAGGGAGATCGAAATTCGCCAGTTACAACGATCATGGCAACATTTTATCCCCTAGGCTGGCCCAGCGCTAGCCCTGGTCTAGTATTGAGACCCTATCCCAATATTTGGAAGGTATTTAAGACCTACACAGTTGCCCTCCAAGATAACAGATCGCTCGAGAAATTGTCCCGGGTCCGGTTCCCAAAAATCACCATTTGCCTCTAAATGACCTTGAAATCTCGTTTTTCTGACATGATGGTGCAAAAGTGGTCGGATTCAGGACGGCAAATTACATACCATTGGTTTGGTTAAACAGTCTTCCCTTTCTTTTTTGTAAACCGGTGTTATCATTAATCAATCACCAAATTAAGGCTTCAGGTGTTTTCTAATTACGGTAAAACAGTTAAAAGGCTTATTTAGGAGCTAATTTTATAAATGAGAGTTCATATAAATTTGCTCAAGATACAGATTGTTAAACATTAAAAAAAACTTTAATAATAAAAATTGTTTAAATACTTATTGTAGTAAAATTTGCTAGATTAGATATAAACGTTATTTAAAATTTGTTTGTTGTTCTTAAATAATTACTGATCAGAAATTATAACTCCTAATTTAAAAAAATCCCTACTGTTTTATGTATGATCCAGGAATATGCAATTTAGCAATATTTTCTGACAAACTAAGCAAGCTATGTAAAAATATTAAAAGCAGTATTTTTATTTGCCCAATTTAATGAACATATTAAAATTGTAAAAAAAACAGTAACGTACATTATTTTTGTCAGAAATACTTTTCCATGTGTCACTCGACGCGCCACTGGACTTAATAAATTTAATTAAGTTAGGGCTTAATACCTCCTTTAATGTTGTTAATAAATAATATATGCCTTATTACTAAGAGAGACTTACCTATAACTTTCAGGAGAATACCAAAGAAATTAAACTTAAAGAAAAGGGCAATCATTCGAAACAAACGGCTTTACAGGAAGAGGATAAACAAAAAGTAGTAGAGGTAAAAACCAAAATTACAGAGACATCATTGAGTGACGACAGTAAGCCTTTAGAGGTCAAAGAACAAACTAAACCAGAATTAAAGGAGATAGAAGAAAAAGAACTAGAGAAAAACATAGAAAAACATAAAGAGGTCAAGATTCTTGAAAGAGAGGAAATTGCTAAAAATCAAAAAGATGAAACATTAAAACGAAAGAAGGAGGAAGCCGAGGGGCAGACACCGCCCAAGAAGAAAAAAGAAGATAAGACGCCCCCTAGAAAACTTGAGGTAAGATTTCATTCTAATCGACTTAACTATAGGTTTACTTATAGTTCTGCATTTTCAATTTTAACAATAAAATGTACTTTTAAGGTCACAACTAGAAGGCAGAAAGCGCAATTACAAAAAGCAGCCCAGGAAGCTGAGAAGGCTGTAGCTGAATCTCAAAATGTTTCTGCGACCGAATTGAAAAAAACTGAACCTAAAAACCTGCAGGAAATCCCAAAAGTGCCAACCCTAAGAAAAGATCCGTTTCAACTTCAGAAGACGCAGGAGAAGATTCATTGGAAGTTCAAGAAATAGAGGAGGAAATAAAAAGTAAAGCAACAAAAGGAAAAGGAAAAAACACACCTGAAAAAGTAAAAAGACACCAGAGAAAGTAAAGTTAGAAGAAGAAAAACAAGCTGAAGAAGCAATAAAAGCTGAAGAAGCTAAAAAGGCAGACGACGCTCAAAGGGCAGAGGAAGCTGAAAAGGCAGAAGAAGCTAAAAAGGCTGAAGCAGCTAAAAAGGTAGAAGAAGCTAAAAAGGTAGAAGAAGCTAAAAAGGTAGAAGAAGCTAAAAAGGTAGAAGAAGCTAAAAAGGTAGAGGAAGCTAGGAAGGCGGAAGAAGCAAAAAAATAGAAGAAGCTAAAAAGCGGAAGAGTTAAAAAAGAACAGGAAAGAAAAGCCGAACAAATAAGAAAGGCTGAAGAAGACAAAAAAGCGGCGGAAGTAAAGAAAGCTTTAGATGAGAAGGTAGCATTGGCAGAGAAGAAACCTGAAGTGAAAGGAAAAGAGGCTCCAGCAGAAGATAACAAGCCTGAAGAAGCAACTGAGGATAACAAAAATCCCGAAGAAGAGGACGAAGAATCTGAAGATAGTGAAATTGAGAGGCAACGGGAACAAATTAAATTGGTATGTGGTATAAATTGTAATGTATTAGTTTAAATATCTTGTCTTACTTGCAGTTGAAGTTTTTATATATATTTCCACTATAATTACTTTACAATGATAGATTATTTAGGTATACGGGAGCCCACGAAATTACTATCAAGCCTATTATTTTCTTGAGAAGTGTTAACACAATTTTGATTTTTTGTTCGGATGTACATATGGTTGGATAGGGTGCATATTTCTATTGTTTCAGATTTTATGTGGCACATCCGGTTTACCTGGAAGTGTGCTCAATTTTGCTATTTTAAATATAACACCCTATATATTTTCCTAAAAATCAAATTTGCAAGCATTTCCAACAAAATACATGTACTGTATGTTATACCTATCTTAATTAGTTTTTGAGAAAATGGCGTTCGAAAATTTCATGTTAACCGCCATTTTTATTGATTTGTTAAAAAAACGAATGATGACAAAAAACGGCTTATGTGATTTTTTACACATATTTAATGAACCTTATATCCTATCACTGTAAAAATACAATTTCAGCAATAAAGAACTTTAATAATTTAAATGGGAACCACTATCTTAAGCCTTAAATTTAAAATTTAACACTTATTCCTTTTTTTTAATTATACCCCAACTCGAAACCTAATATTTTTATAGATACTAATAGTTAAACGCTAGGCTGTCTTTAAAATAAAGAAGAAAATATATTTTTTTACGTTTCATAGCTTAAAAACTATTAGGTTTAGAGATAGGGTATAATTAACAAAAAATATTTAGAAATGGGTGTAAAATTTAAATTTAAGGCTTAAGATAGTGGTTTCCATTTGAAATATTGCCAAAGGCCAATTTCTGTCGCACATCCGGTAAAACCGAAAATTGTATTGTTTTCGGTGATAGGATATAAGGTTTATTAAATTTGTGTAAAAATCGCATTAACCCTTTTCTACCATCATTTGTTTTTTAACAAATCAACAAAAATGGTAGTTAACATGACATTTTAGAACGATACATCCGACCAAAATATCAAAATTGTGTAACACATATCAAGAAAATATCATGCTTGATAGCAATCTTGTGGGCACCCGGTATATCTAGTATTAAATTCATTTGTAATTTATATTATTACAGAAAAAACAAGAAGCAATAAAGAAATGCCGGGCGAAAAGGATGGAAAAACTGGCAAAGGCGGCTGAATTAAGGCAGAAGAGAAAAGAACATGCAGCACAACAACGAGCTGCTAAACAAGCAGCGGAGGAGGCAGAGAGACTTGCCAATGAAAAGTCCAGATTATCCAGAAGGTATATAATGCTAGGCGGAGTCTTTTTGCATGATGTTCGGGAAATTTTGTTATGTATGTACAGGGTATTCCATTTAAGAGAAAAACGGCATATTTTCTGAGTTTTCCTGTATTTTTAAAGGTTTTCAAGAGAGCTAATCGATGTATTTTAGCTCGGAGAATTTGAAACTTATAGTAAAAAACAATTGCATGCCAAACAAAAGACTAACGCCATAAATGTTGCGTTTTTTTAATGGAACACCCTTTTTATTATAACATTTTGTGATTCTGTGGTCAATTTTGAGTGTTTTTTAATAAGGTTACTAAGTCTATATTCAACTGTTTTTTAGTTATTGACGCTTAATCAGTCACATTTTGGGCTTATAATATTTCATTAAATAAGTATATTAATATAAAATGCAGGTAACGCATTTGGTACCTGATACTTTAAAGTCATTGAATTTTTTTCCTATTGGTAGATTTTATTTTATTTTTTCATAATCGTTTTGCTTCACTGGCATTTTCTTGACACATGTAATATAGCATTACCATCTGTAGTTTTTTATCTAAAATATCATGTATTATTAAAAACCAAAATAAAATCTACTAATGGGTAAAAATTTCAATGACTGAAGTATCAGGTAATTACCTGGAGTACCTTTATTTAATATTGTTATATTTAATTAAATAATATAACCCGAAAATGTGACTTAAATAACTCAAAAACAGTTGAAAATGAACTTATAGTGCTGATTAAAAAACACTTAAAATTGATCATAAAATTCAAAAATGGAATAATAATTAGGGTGTTCCATTTAAACAACGTAACATATATGGCTTAAGTCTTTTGTTTTTCATGCAATTGTATTTAAGTTACGATTTTCGAATTCTCCAAGCTAAGATACATTGATTGACTATCTTTAATTCTTTTAAAAATACAAGAAAAGTTAAAAAACATTCCATTTTTCCTCTTAAATGGAATACCCTGTACCTTAGGGTGCTTACGACTATTTTTGTTCGCTTTCGTCCAGAAATTTTGTTGGAAATACTTCCAAATAATTAATAGTTTAAAAAAACTAAAAAAACACGCTTTTATATGCAACCGAACTAAAAATTAGAAAATAATTTTTCATTAAAAAAAATATTGTCATTTCATAGTAAAAAGCGTGGGGTGCATTTTACTATTTTTTCATAACTTTTCCATCATAGATATTTGCAAATATAATAATTATAACATTTAATATATTTATCACCCCACGCTTTTTACTATGAAATGACAATATTTTTTTAATGAAAAATTATTTTCTAATTTTTAGTTCGGTTGCATATAAAAGCGTGTTTTTTAGTTTTTTAAACTATTAATTATTTTTCATTTTTTAGTTTCTGCTACTCTTGACAAAATGGCGAAAAATTTTTTAATGAACAAGAGTGGCAAATTTTAAAATTTTTCCAACAGATTGCAACTCACTAAAAAATTTCTTCTTCATTAAGTAGCAAAGTTTGAAATTTTGCCAACAGATGGCAATCCAGGCAATGTTTGGACCGTTGCCAATATATTGCAACCCACTAAAAAATTTCTTCTTCATTTAATAGCAAAGTTTGAAATGTTGCCAACAGGTGGCAACCTAGGTGTTGTTTTTATATTTTTATAATATAAAGGAAAATTTTTTTCCTGGCGATCCAAAAAAAGAATGTTAATTTTTATTAATTGCACATTATGTATTATGTATACATTACACATAATGTAATTTTTATTATGGAATCCTTGAACTCATGGTGCAACTAACCCTATATTTTTATTGTTCATAAAAATTGAACACCCATGGTGCAACTAACCAAATTGTGTAAAAACTAAAAAATTTCTTCTTCATTTAATAGCAAAGTTTGAAATGTTGCCAACAGATGGCATCCTAGGTGTTGTTTTTATAATATAATGGAATTTTTTTCCTGGCGATTCAAAAAAGATAACGGGATACTGTTTTTAAATTATTGCATCTTCATCGGTCCTTGACACGTGTGCAAAGTTTCAAAGAAATCGAATAGCTGGAAGTTGGTTAAAATTAGGCTCAAAGATTCCGTTACATAGATAGATAGATAGATAGATAGTTACAACCCAAGTTAATAAAAGCGTGTTAAAAAATTCTTGAATGAAGTTCCTGAGCACAGCATGTGAAGACTTTCCCTTTAAAATATAAGGGAGCCGTAAAATATCGAAAATGGAAATTCAATGTTATGTAAACTTCAATGACTAGGTGATATCGCAGAAAATATTAATCTTGGTGATTTGGTGCTAAGAAACTTTTTGTAGAAAATTTAACTTCCTGTCATTTACAAGATAAATGCGAAAAAACGCGAATTTTACGAAAAATTAAGTTTAGTGGCTCATGCTACCTTACCGGTAAGAGTTACGACTTCGCCACAATGGGCATTTTTGTAGAGCATTCAATTAAAAAAAAAAACAAAGTTCTCGTGTATTTTAAATGAAGAATATTCACACGCTATGGTCGGGTACTGAATAATAATATGGAACTTTTAGGACTTTTTGGGAAATATTCGGGATGGAAGCAAAAGAAAATAGTCGGAAAAAATGGACCTTTTAGGTTCAAATTCAAATTTAAAATTCTTTATTTCCTTAAACATACCTACATGTACCCTTACAAAACGTCAACAGTATCTATTTAAAAATAAATACTAAAACACTAATAAATAAATAAATAAATCATATCTTTATAACTACCAAAACCAAGAATGCGTCCCCTCTAGAAAACCCAAAACACAGAACGACCACCTTCAAAAAATCACCACATCATCATCAAAATCTACAATAGAATGTCGAATTACATTAAATAATCGAAAACCCTAAGCGCCTTTTCACACTAAGCCGGTTTCGACGGACAGAGTGATAAAAAATTATAGGAAGCCTTTGAGTTTGCCAACTTTCCGCGTTTTCTACATATGAAAGGTCTCATAAGACTCCATACACTTCGATATCATTGGTCCGTCGCCCGGATTTCCGTCTTCCGCTAATATGAAAAGGCACTAAGCATATTCACAAAAATACAAAGAGAATTCTTAAACATAAATGTATTTTACAGTTTTTTGGAGTTTTTGAAAATCAAGCCATGGTCAGGGAATGTTTTTTTCTTGTTAGTTTTATTGTATTGATTGTTTTGTTTGGCGCGCTTTATCTTTTTTTTTTTTAACTTGTCTTTTTACATTTTGATCTATTTTAAGCTTATTTTGTTGTTTTATATTATGTTATGTTACTCTTGACCTGTCTAATATGATTTTATTAGACGAATGAATATAATTAAAATTGAAATATTAATTTAATAAACTGCCTACAAACTAAAAATTTTGCGACGGAATAAACATTATGTCTAAGTAATGTTTTTTAACTTTTAATTTGAGGACTGAAATGCTCTGTATGGTTTAATTTTTACGGGGCAGGTGGTTATACAGTTTGGATGGCGTAATTACGCAACTACACAGGGTGTTAAACTTAAGTTTTTGGGCTATTTGGCCTTCTTTGTAGATGGCGCGCTGGCGAAACGTCAAGGATACAAAATCTACGGCGGCCGAATAGCCCAAAAACTTAAGTTTAGCAGAAGATGGCCGTAAAAGCCTTATACAAGGTGTTATAAAAATACTTTAATATAGATAAGCTTTTACAAATAATCAAAGTTTACAAAGTTTACCTTTTAATAACACACCGCAATAAACGATATAATTACAGGATTGTGGTAAACTATTTAATTTTATTACTTTTTTAATTTTGTTTGAAAAATTTATTGAAAGTCTTAATATCAAAAACAAATTGTAGTAACAAAATAAATAAGGGTCAATTTACCATTCAATAGGGAATATGCTTGAAACGTCCTCCGTGGGCTTTCCGACAGGCATTAATTTTTTCACTCGCGCAACGATTTGCTCACACTTTTATGATGAAATAGACACCGTTGTTACTTTACTTTAACTTTTTTTGCTTTTAGAGAGACAAACTATTTTTTTAAATAAAACTCCCGACCTTTGATTCGGCATGGCCGCACTTAACGTCGTGTGCGGGCGCTTCTAGCTCGGCACTTTTGTTGCGCCACGTCTCTGCTTTGACTGATGCGGTCGTCCTCCGTGTCTACCCCGACTGATCCGTACCGTTCCATACCGCTCGACGTTTTCGATTTTTAATGGAATCTCAATTGAGCTGCCGATCTGGTAATATCGACATCCCACAGTAATTTCGTTTTTTCTTGTCTCTCGCTATACTATTATAATTATTATTTATTAAAATTAAATTTCCCTTTTAGTGACGTCGCCAAAGGACTTATGTTTAGTATTAATAAAATCTTGCTTATTGCGGATGTCTTTACCAGGCGTCGATTTTGAATGTGCCCCTGTACGAGCATTTTTACCCGGTCGATAATATTTGTTTTAGTAATAATTTTAGTATTAGATGTCGCTACGTGTAATGTTCTACACTTTTACAAAGTTTTGTTTAATTAAGTTTGTCAGTGGCTATTCTATCATGAAAGTGTTTGTTTTTAGTGTTAAGTTGTTGAGCAATTACGATGACATTCGGCTTAAAAAAATTTTAATCATGAAAACACTTTTTCGCCGGCGGAAAATAAATACATAATTGGAAGCAAACGAAGAAAATTTTAAGCATATGCCATATTAAAAGATAAATCAAGCCTTATTTAATATTTTTTATTAAAACTATAAGTCCATAAATAAACTCGTTAAGAACAATATCAATTTGGCAACCTCTTTACAATTTCGTTGATCGCATCACATGTTAAAGCCGCTTACAGCTGTTTTCGAAGAGATGACACAAAAGATCAGTAGCGGGTTTGCATTTGGACCATAAAATTATGGGATTCATTAGCTCAGCAATTAATGGTGGTCCGCCATGTTTATCAATTTTTATTCATTTTATCTTTACACAAGGATTTTAGGGTTTAAATATATTAAAGTATTTCCATATCACCCTGTATAAAAATCCAGTTTACTATCAAACTCGTGAGGATGGCCATATTTCCGAAATTATGTAAAATTGAATATATCACATAAAGACTTTTTTTTTTAATTTTAATTAAAAAAAATGTTATTTTGCTGTATAACTTAAAAACCCGACTTCCAATTGTTTTTCTTATATTTCGTCTTAAAAAGCATAAAAATGCTACTAGTTTGCTAGTTTAAACTATTTTATATTTTGAGTAATAACGGAGTTACCAATGACGGACCCTTAGTTTCGATGACCCCTGTAGATCAATAAACTTCAAGTAACATTAAATAAAAATGAATAAACATGAAATACACACTCTCTAACTATAGACTATTAATCTTTAGGTATGGAAGATATGGAAATCCCAAACCACAAATCTCTTTAATAGATGAACCTGTGAAAGAAACCGAAGGCACCATCAAGAGTCCCATGGGGCTGTTTAATCCACAGACTGAGCAAATAATGATTACACAACCCGTAGTAGTTGAAGATGATGACAGTGCTAAAAAGTAAGTTGGATTTCGTCGGTTTTTGTTCTGAATACATATTAAAAAACAAACCAGGAATTAAAAAAATAATAATTTCTTTATATCAATATCTACCAACTTGTTTTATATTGTGTTTTGATTTCAACATTGAACAACTTTAAAATAAATGAATTTATCGAAAAATGTTAAGAGAGGTTGTGTACAGCATAAAATTTCCCTTAAGAATAATTATTTGTTTTATAAAGATATTGATATTTATGGTAGTTTAAAAAATCCAGAATCTAAGTGACAAAATTTTAATTAATGTTTAAGACGCGATTACAAGAAAACGGCTCGTTCTACGGAAATTTCCTAAGGAAGCTTTTTGTAGATAATTTAATTTCCTTCAAGAATATGAATTGGTTAAAGGGTCAAGATTAACTGATTCCGAGATTTGTAGAAAAATGAAACAATTGTTGAAAAATCAATAATATTAATGATGCACCTCTTAATGTAAATATTGGCTGAAAATTTTAGGATATTTTTTTCATCATCATGAACAATATTTTTACAGTGCCGTTAAAAAACTGTTTTATTTTTTGGCCCAGTCTAATGAACATGTTTAAGAAGAACCACTGGTTATTTTTTTACAGCCATTAAAGCATCTTGAAGCCTCACTGACGCCCACCAGTTCTCACAAATTGTTGGCACCACCTACTCCTGAGGCTATGGTCATTGATTCAACTGATGAGACGCCGACAAAACGACGACCATTAGGAAGCGAGGACATAATGATGGTTGACGAGGAAACAAGAATGAGTGCAGATTTAAGGGGTACATATTATACTTTCTTTAAATTTGTTTCCCAACTAAGTTTACTCGTTTTAAACGGGACGTTTTTAATAGTATGTTATTTTTAAAATTCTAAACCGCAGACCATAGAAAATACGTGTATTCAATCCCTTCTACCAATCTGCTATATACTCTCCTTTAATTCTTCTCTTCAGCGAGCGCGCTGATCCGAGCCGAAAGAGATCAGGGGCTGTGTGCCTTTCGTTGGACGGCTCGAGTACACCTCACCTCGAATATTGCCAATCCTTTAGCATACTATGTAATGTTCTATGGTCGGCGGTTTCGTTTCCACACCTGTTTAAAGGTAAACTAATGTTGATTCGGCCGCAAATATAAATGTTAGTAAAGTTCTCGCCAGTAGAGAAGATGCCACGGCGTCATCACTTCTGTCTCACTTTCAATTATTCTCCTTTTTGATGCTCGCACACGATGTAAACGACGCGTTTAGACAGCGATAGTTGATTGCCGTCTTTATTTGTATGACGCTTGTGGCATCTTTGTAACTGGTTTTTAGTCTACATCCGGTTGAACTAAAATATATTTTTCGGTTTAATGAACAAGTGCTCTGTAAGTGTACCCTTAAATATTGACCGTCTGTGGCCCGCTTTAGGCTTTTTTTTAAATAATAATTACTAATTTTAAACGGTATTATACCTGGTATCAACAAATCTATTGGACAAGCCATCACTCATAGAGTATTAGACATATCAAAATGAGACTTGATATAGGTAAATGAAATAAGAAGATTTTTCGCATATTTCTCACTTTTTGGTTATTTCCCGTTTAACCGGAAATGGCATCAATTTTAAATGTTTAAATGGAATACCCTGTGTACATTTAAAATTTCTGAGAATTGAATTGAATTAAACTGAATTTCTGAGAATTAGAATGTAAAATTTTTCATTGTTTTTACTCTTCCTTGATTTTTTAAGAGCTATTTTTAATATTGCATCTAGGTGACCATGATCTTTTAATTATGTCCGTGTTTTTACTTGGATCGCTAACAAATTGGTGTCATTACATTCGTCAAAATATTTTTTTTTCAAAAAGTGCTTATCTAAAAAATATTAGTTAGACACGAAAATTTCAATTTGCCAACTTGTTTTATTAATATCATTCATACTAGTCACTAAAACTTTGTGATAGTATTTTCTGACATGTCCTGGTGTCCTTAGAATAATTTGCGTCCGATCATGGACACATAGATGCAATATTAAAAATGGCTTCAAAAAATCAAGTAGGCTTAAAAGCTTTTTAAAATATCAGAATATACAGGGTGTTCCATTTAAAAAAATAAAATTGGTGTAGTTTCCGGTTAAACCAGAAGTGACCGAAAAGTGAAAAATATGTGGAAACTCTCCCCTTCTCATACCATTTATTTGTACCAAGTCTCGTTGTAATATGTCTAATATTCTAGGAGTTATGGCTTGTCTAATTCTAAATTGGTTGACACCTGGTAAGTTTAGGTTTATTATTTATAATAAACTTGACTATAGTTTCTAATGCTCTATAGAGGTAAAATAGCTATTTGTATAATGGAATATTGTAAAATACAGTATATTTATATTTGGTATTTGGATAGTATTGCCAGAACGAGCGAAAAATGAGTTAACTACCCAGATAACCGGTATTCAAAAAGGGATCCTATCGTTTATAGGATATTATTCAATGTTGAATTTACCAGCAGGGGCGCATTCAGAATCGACGCCCGGTAATTGCCCGATATGCGCAATAAGACCTTATCAAAACTAAACATAAGGAACAAATTCGTTTGCCAAGGTCAAGGTTGGGGTAAAGTTTACCCCAATTTTGTCGAATCTGAATGCTCTACCAGGCTGAGTAGGCTGGAGCCTAGGGCGGCAAATTTTTAGGGGGCGGCATAAATTGTTTATTTCGATTTAGAAGCATTGTAGAAGTACAAAAATGAAAGTGAGGCCGTTTTTTTGGTAGTCCAAATTTTTTACCAAATAAAAAATTAGGGGCGGCAAGAAAAATGAAAGTGTGGACCTTTTTTTACTTTTTTTTGCTCTTTAAAATTTTTCCTGAATCAAATATTAAAAAAATTTGGGGGCAAAAGTTAATAGCCTACGGGCGGCAAATATGTAATTTTCCCTCTGATATTAATGCAGAGTTTACATACATAAATTTTTCTCTTCTGAACACACAGCTCTTTATAAAGAAATTTAAATAAAACTTTTAAAATCAGTCGAAGGCCATTTGGGAAACCAATAAAAAAATATATATGATAATAATAATAATAAGAAAGTTAGGATCATTTAATTTAGTTTGTTAATTTATTTAAATAATTTACCCTCATTTTTACAAGTTGGAAGGTTTCCGAAAACGCCTGAATTATCCATTGAGAACTTTTATGCCATTTTTTTCACTCTTTCGCCACACTATAAAAGGACGACGGAAACCTTCGATTGGGTTAGTCACCACCTTCTAGATGTTTTGAATAATTCTACTATTTTATCTAGTCTATTCTAACATCTAGAAGGCGCTGTGATTAGTATTGATTCGACTTCTGTGCTGTAAACTGCGAGACATTGACAACTGAAGATTTTGTCGTTGTAACCATAGTTATTATTAGTTTTATTATTATTTTAACAATTTGGATATTAGGTTCTAGAGCACAAACGCCGGCTAAGCAAGCTATACCACCTCCAGATATCATGGTTGAAGATTCACAAGGAAGTATGGGAACAGAAAGCATTGGAGGCAAATCAAAGAGCTCCAAAGCGCCCAAAATGGAGGTAGATCAAAAAATAAATATATGTATAGTATCACAAACAAAATCAATTGTTTCTTTATTTTAGGTATTTCAAGATCTGGAATCTACTTTGGTAACTGCAGAACAGTTAGCCGAATATTCGTGGAATGGCCGAGGACCTTTTATGATACAGGAACAAGTATGTGTAACAATTTTTAATGTGTTAAGAATTTAAAGTTATAGTATTTATACATGTGCTTGTGATGTATAAAGGGTCTTCTACAAATATTGAAATGCCTAAAATGCTGTTAAAGAAAAAAAAATGTGTTCCAAATTTAATAACCCGGCACCCACGGAACCTAGTAATTAAGCTTCCTAAAAGTCTTTGTCGGCTGTCCTGAGTTTTATGTAACAAAGCAATTTGTGCCAATAAACAAGACTCATCAGAAATTGTTATCCTTAAATTAAAAATGTTTTTTTTAGGTTTCACTTTACTTAGGTATCAAATCATTTAAACGCAAATATCCGAATTGTCAAAGACGACCTGTAGACATGCAGGAAAGAGACTATATTAAAGAAAATGGCTATGCTACGGAAGCTCAGTGTGATTTGGGGTTGACAGCTGTTAACGCTCAAGATATTTTGGACATAATGTATACTGATTTTCAGGTATATTTTATAAATAAAAATAATATTCTTTTAATCAGAAAAACCGTTGGGTTTGCATTATCCATCCTGCATTCGAATTACGACCTTTCTCGATTCGATTTACAATGTTTAATCGAAATCGAGAAAAATTGAGCCACGACGTTCGATGAATCGACTCTATTTGATTAAAAATACTCAATCATAACAAAGAAGTAGAATTCAGTTGTCATTGGTAATATTTTAAGGCAAAAAATATCCCTTGGTTAACATTTTATTTGTTCGGAATACATCAGATGACCATATCAACGTTAAACAGAACAACGAAAGTTGCCGAAGGGAAACTCGATCGAATGTCGTGGCTGAATTTATAGAGATACCCATCGACTTGCTCGATTTAATCAAATCGTATGTCGTGATCCTCCTGCTTGTCTAATAAATAAACGTGTAATTTATTAAAACTAACGGGTACCTTGAGTCTAGGTTTTATTAAAGGAAGGGGTTAGGTTAATTCGTGCTCAAAAAGGTACATTTTTATGATTTTTTTTTTGTCAACACAGTCAATATTTATTGAATAAACGCAATGACACATTAAAATATAATATTAGAAGAATATTTTGTAAAATTTTTGTTAAAAAAATTTAAAAAATACGACCATGACGGCAATTATTCGGAACCGTCTCGAAAAAAGGTAAATAGCATTGACCATCATATCTCGGTGCTGGATCATGTGAAATAAAAAAAAAAAGTTTGTTTGTTAGATAGTCGTTTTCACCAGGTAACGCTGGAAGGGATTTTTAAAATTTTAATTTTTTACCTCTTGGGAGCACTTTAAAGTGGAAAACGCAATTTTTAAGAAAAGTATCAGTCTATTTGTTTTTATTAAAATTAGTGGTAAAAATTTCAAAACGATCGATGCAGTAGTTTTAAAGTTATAATGGTCACCGACTTTAAAAACGTGAGTTGTGGGAACGCTTTAAAGTTAGCTTCATACATAAGAGTCATGGATAAGGTGGTTACTTAAACCTCCATATCTTCGTTAATTGTGCTTCAATGAATCTCATTTTTTTTATTAAAATTAAAAATACTCAAAAATTAGAAAAAAATGTCCAGCGTTACCCCAAAAATTATTCAAAGAAATGGTAGTAAAAATTTCAAAAAGATCGATGCAGTAGTTTTAAAGTTATGATGGTCACAGACTTTAAAAACGTGAGTTGTGGGAACGCTTTAAAGTTAGCTTCATACATAAGAGTAATGGATAAGGTGGTTACTTAAACCTCCGTATCTTCGTTAATTTTGCTTCAATTAATCTCAAATTTTTAAACAGTATTCTTAAAATGATCTTTATTTAAAAAATGTATTTAAAAAAAATAGGTTAAAAATCCTAGTCCCCTCTTAAAAACATGCGAATAAAAACATTTTTTGTATATCAAAGCAGGACAGAGAAGTGCCTGATAGGGGAAGATTCCACACCATACCTCGAATGCCACGCATTAAGTATGGATGTGTTCTTTGTGCTACCTGCCACATACTGTCTAACTTTTCTATTTTCTAATAGCATAGTAAGCGAGAGGCGCGCATGCCGCCGTGTTATCTCTCCGAACTAATGACGTTCCGACTTGACCCTCGGTACCAATTGAATTAAAATTGGGAGATACTTGAGAATGAAGCAGTGTTATGCTTTTTTTTTCTACTTACATATTCCTAATTTATATCTCTTTTCTTTCCAAGATCAATTTTAGCCAATATTAAATAAAAGATAATTATTCATTAAAAGAATATCTTAATTAAAAATGATAATTTATTCAATAGACCCAAGAGAGCACCTTTGTAATCTTTAGATGTTAAAAGTTAAACCGTTTGCTAATTTTAACCATCTAATAATTTATACAAGTTAAATTATACTTCATTTTTTTATTTATTATTTTTAAAACTGAAAATCTGATTTGTCTGAATTGATAAACATTTTTTGAGTATTTCCTCATTTTTTAGGATAAATATGAAGAATACTGTAAAGTTCAACGTGAGAAACAAGCTCGTGAACTCGCTAATAAACAAAAGGCTTTAAGTCAGTTTACTTTTAAACCGGGTTATGAAAAGTTGGACATCCTTGAACAGGCCGTCCAATCAGCAGCAGCCTGGAACCGTCAATTTAATAAGGTAAGTATCATATTAAGGTTAGATTTTACTACCTCTATGGGTTGTTTGACAGTTATTGTGATCAGAAAGAGGAGTCTTCACAGTTCTTTTTTTTAATAATCCTAATTTTTATTTTTCTAAACCAAGAAATAAAAATACCACACATCACTAATGGACTAAAATCAGTTCATTTTTCATTGAGAATGACGAAAGCAAAAATAATGCAACAAATGTGTATTATATTGGTCAAATCAAATCAGTATAGTTGAAGCCATCAATATTTCATTTGTTTACAGTTCGTAGTATAAGGTTTTTTGATGCAAATCATTAATAATTTTTCCCATAATTCACCGGACTAATACACCTTCTCACCAAAGACACCTGTCGTCTAATATGTTCGTCGTGGAAGCAAAAGTGAACATCAGTCTGTTCGAGCGTGAAGTTACCGTACATGATGTGAATTGTTTTTTGCCACTGGGTCGAAATGTGGTTTATTACAGACGCAAATCGCGGCTGTGCGGAAATTTGTGTTTTAAAGTAGTTCTTTTAGTTATAACTTGGGTAAATAACTGATTATTTGCATTTTTAGTTCATTGTACTTATTTTAAGTAATTTGTAAAGTTTTTGTATTAGTAGTACTTTTAAAGCTGGATAAACTTATTTATTTAAGCCAAATTTAAAATATTTTAAGTCCGGTCTCATTCTATTGATTCTGTCGATGGTGTCTATAATAATCATGGTTACAAACGTAACTACACAACTTTGTCTTCATTTTTTTTTGCTTACTTATTTTCAAAACATTTAAGACCAGGTAAATATTAAATATGACCTATTAAGGATCGGGATATCTGCTGAATCATCACATTCACAGACAACGACGGGCATGGCCGTCTATCATTTTTTGCATGAGGGGGCACTTTGTTAATACCACGGGCATGCCCGTAGTAGGACATGACGTTCATTTCCGTTATCTTGCCGAAAAAAAAGACTATACATATTTGAGGTTGTAGTACCAAAATATCCTTAAAAGTGCAGTGCTTTTTAGGTCCTTACACAGTTTGCCGAGTGTCCGTTATTAAATTATATTTAATTATTCATAAAGAAGCTTAAATAAAACATATATTTATAACATAAATTATTATAACTACATGTTTTTTATCTTGCAGGCAAGAAGAGAAGAACGAAAAGCGCATATGGACCTTCAGAATCTCAATGTACACTATCCAAAATCCAAGATGAAGGTCATACCTACTACAAAAATCGGTGATCATCCAATCGCCTTAGTGCCTGGTCAATTTACTGACTATTACAAGGATTTTACACCCACAGAACTTAATAACTTGCCACTAAACACAATGTTGTATAAAGAAATTAAAGTACCAGGAATGGATGAGTCAGATGACTCAAGCAGCGAATCTGACTCAGATTCTGATTCAGATTCATCTAGCTCAAGTAGTTCTTGCGACGATGAAGATTGTAAGGAATGCGATAAGCACGTTAAGGCGGAGGCGAGTGGTGATGTCGGGAATGATGTTACTATGGATAACAATGGAAGTAATGATTCTGTAGTATTAGTTAGTGTTACTACTGCTGCTTCTTAAACTGCCTAAGGATCTTCAGTTTTTATATAATGGAAACATGTTCATTTATAATGTTTGTTTATCGTGAAACAAGTTATTAACAAAAAACTTTATTAGTAATATGGTTAAGATTGTTTTGTAGTTTTTTACCTTTAAAGAACCTTTTGAGTATTAGCTAGTAGGTTTTCGTCATTTATGTATATATGTTTATGTTTAAAAGACAACTATATAACAGTATAAAATATATAGTTTAAAATTATATACACTATAAACGAAAAATATTTACCAAGTAATATTGTTTTATTATACCCACTAAAAAAATTCAGTGACCATTCGATAGTCTTACCATAAAATCTTATTAAAATAGTTTTTGACAATTGAAGCTCGAACAATGTTGTAACTCGCAAATAGTGTGAAATAAAGTTAATTATAGAATATTGTTCTATGGCACCCAAAGTAACTGTCTAATAAAATAAAAACCCATTTTTTATAATTTCCCTCCCTTAAATAAAGTATATTTTTTCAGTTGGCCAATATCCGCGGAAATTACAAAAAATATATATCTACTTAGAAGAAAGAGACTTAGTTCTTATTCTATCAATTTTGATTGTCTCTAAAAGGCCTACTAAAAATTAAAATACAACAAAAGTTTACCAGGTTTTTAATTTTGTATCCCAGGCCCTATAATATATTATGAAACTATGGTAAACGTTGTTAGTTACAAGCAGTTACAAGGACGTTCATTTTTTTTTACTGTAAAATACTCCATAGTCTAAACTATAGATAAATCATGTAAAGTTATGTCTTACAGTACAAAAGAATACTGTAACTATTCTGATCGCACAGCGTGTTGTTTAAGCGTAAATAATATACCCTTCCCCAAGAAATTAGTGCACCAGCCCGATTTTTTCCATAAGCTTCAATACAAAAATTCTTTAATTTAAAGGGCCATATCTCATTTAATAATTAGGTAATTACAATTTTTAGAAGGTATTTTTTAACCACGGGGCATTTTCCACAAAAAAAAGATTTTTTTAAAGTATTACAAAGTTTACATACAGTTTTATCATTGTACAGGGTGATTCAGAAATCGATCACGAAAGTTAAGTGGGTGATTCTACTTGACAAAATAAGGGTAGAGCTTCATATACATTTTTTTCAAAATGTCTCTTGTTTTCGAGTTACAAGCCGTCACAGTTCAATTTTTATTTGGTTTTTCGCCATATTGCATTTATTGTTTAACCAATCCAGTTGATATTTGGCACACAAATCGAGCTTTGCAGATTCTAAAATTTTAAGACAAAAGTACTTTTTTAAATACCGCAAGAGGGCACTTTACCTAAAACTTAAAATTTATTTACATCATAACTTTTTATTTTGACAGATATCGCAAAGCTGGGGGCGCCATTTTATAGACAATCAAAAACATAAAAATAAGGTACTCTTTATTAAAGTGAATAAACCTCACCGTTTAGGCACCAATAGACATCAGTTTTCATCAATTTCAATCAAATTACCTACATACATACAGGGTGTCCAGTAACTCAACCGACAAACTTTACGGGGCGATTCTACAACAGAAAATGCGCTTGTGGCGGCTTCGGTTGTATCGGCGAGCGTCGATCACCGGAGTTAAGCAGTGAAATGCCCGCCCATAATTTGGATGGGTGTCCGGCGACAGCGGTGTTTCGGGCAGCGGCACACGGTGTTCTGCTCGGGGATGCGGACCGAGCAACAAGCATCCAAGTTATGGAATGAATGGTGTGTGAATGAGAAGGAGTAGGGGTCAAGGTACAATAAGCCTTTAGGCTGCAGTGCACCACCTAGGGGGCGGTCGTCGGACCTGGGTGGGATGACCCCGAAAGGGTGAAAAAAAAAAAGAGAAAAACTTCATACAAACATATGTCCTAAACGTCTTAGTTTTTGAACTACGGTGTGTTAAATATTGAAAAAAAAATTTTTTTAACTAACTAACCAAAACTAAGACCCTTAGGACATATGTTTATATGAAGTTTTTTCCTTATTTTTGTTGTAGAATTGTTTGGTTAAGTTTGTCGGTTGAGTTACTGAACACCTTGTATGTATGTAGGTAGTTTGATTGAAATTAATGAAAACTTTGATGTCTATGGGTGCCTAAACGGTGATAAAAACGGTCAATAAAGAGTACTTTATTTTTAAGTTTTTGATTGTCTATAAAATGGCGCCCCCAGCTTTGCAATATCTGTCAAAATAAAAAAGTTATGATGAAAATAAATTTTAAGTTTTAGGTAAAGTGCCCTCTGGCGGTAGTTAAAAAAGTATTGTTGTCTTAAAATTTTAGAATCTGCAAAGCTCAATTTGTGTGCCAAATATCAACTGGATTGGTTAAAAAATAAATGC
Organism: Listronotus bonariensis; assembly: GCA_014170235.1. NCBI lineage: Eukaryota > Metazoa > Arthropoda > Insecta > Coleoptera > Curculionidae > Listronotus > Listronotus bonariensis. The sequence goes on along the minus strand of JACEGR010001623.1, from coordinate 10,481 downwards.
AATATGGCGAAAAAACCAAAATAAAAATTGAACTTTGACGGCTTGTAACTCGAAAACGAATGACATTTTGAAAAAAATTATATGAAGCTCTACCTTTAATTTGTCAAGTAGAATCACCCACTTAGTTTCGAGATCCATTTTTGAATCACCCTGTATACGTCAAAAGGATTGTATAGAAAGAAAAAATAAAATTTAACAATTTATTTTTTAGTACATCTATAAAAGTTTCTCTTGGTAGAGATATATTGGCTACACTTCTCATCTTTTTCTTTCCCTCTGCCTGTTGAGCTAATAATTTTTTTCTTCTTGTTACATCACCTCCATACTGTAATAGAAATCAAAAGTCAATTTGTATGTACTTGGAATACAAAATAGTAAATATGTGGTAAAATATGAAGAGTCTGATTGGGAAATGATTTTTTAGAATCACATCCAAAAGTTTACTTTTTAATGGGGTATTTTTTTCTCTGCAGTTCTAAAAATGTATATTTTTCAGAGACATTTCATTGTTTCTTGGGCACAGTATAGTTGATCAAATTATGAAAAGTAGTTTATACAATTTTTAGATTGTTAGCATCTGAGATTAAATGACGCAACTAACAGTAAGGAAAGTAGTTAGTTGTCTTACTGTAAATGTTTTCTTATGGAAAACAATACTGAACATATGCGTTGAACCTACTTACCAACCATTGTGTTACATCTTTTCTATAGGCTTTAATATCTTGTCTAGCCAATACTTTGCTACCAATCGTCGCTTGAATAGCTATGTTTACCATCTGCCTTGGAATAATATCTTTGAGTCTTAAAGCCATTTTTTTACCCATTGTTTGAGCTTTTGACAGGTGTACAATGCTACTTAACTCTTCAACTGGAGTCCCATTAAGAAGAATATTCATCTAATCAACAAGTATAGGTGATAAAGCAAAATATAATGTAAATATATATATATATATATATATATAAAGATCTAAAGAGTAAATGAAACGTTTAAAATCCTCTAACATTTTAATGTCTAACATCCGAAAAAAACTACAGTTCAATAGTCCTTAGGGTAAAAAAACTCCCACTGCCAGAGTGTAACGGAATAATCAGAAATTAAGTTTAAAATTTAAAAAAGAATGAAAAATTGCTGACTAAGAAAAACCACTTTAAAGGATATGTCTAAAAGGTGCGGAAAAAAAGATACCATAAATTCCTAGGGCTAGAATATGACGAAATAACCCAACTTACCTTAGTCCAAAAGTAGATAATTTCTAAGATACAGGATGTTAAAAATTCATTTTGGATTTAGTTTTCTATAAATATTTTCGTTTGTATTGTCACAATAATCGGCTAAAAGGGGTTTGGAAGGTCAGAAAAAGAATCTACTATCAATTTTATTTTTTACTGCTCGTCGCCACCTGCAGTATCTTGTGCAAATTAAAAACAAAATAGCTTTTTAATTCACTCTTTAAATAACTCTTAAATTAAAATTTTTGTTCTTCAACATTTTTTACACAAAAAAGATTTACTTGGTAAAAGTTGATCTGGATTTTAAAAAATCACTTCCTGTATGGCCAGGTCTAATCTATACAGGGTCTTTCAGAATTAGATGCTACTCTTTTAGAGTGTGAATCCTTAGGTGATTTTAAGAAGAAAAGTTCAAATAGACCTATGCCCTAAAAGATTTATTATTATTATTTTTTAATACAAGGTGGTAAATTAAAAAAAAAAGCTTTTTTATTACTTTGTATCTCAAATGTTAAGCCATTTAGGACATAGGTTTATTTGAACTTTTCTTTTAAAAGGATTCACACTCTAAAAGAATAACATCTAATTCTGAAACACCCTGTATAGTTTTTCATTCATTTTTTAAAATACAGATATCTCAAAAACAGCGGCCTAAATCAACTTTTACCAAGTATATCTTTTCTAGGTAAAATATGTTAAAGAATAAGATATTTCATTAAAAAGTTACATACAGAATGGCCCAAAAAAGTTATTTCGTTTTAAATTTGTCATAGAAACTATCAAAAATTAAGGCCGTAAATGGCGCATTTCTATCCACATTTGGTGAAGACCAGTTACTAGTTCTTACCCTCTAAAACCTTGTTTATCCGAATATTGTGGGAATACACCTATTATCAACAAAAATATTTATAAAAAAACTAAAACCAGAATTTTTTTAAAAATAAACAGGTCCTCCGATAAGATTTTTTCCGTATATTACTACATTAGTACCCTTATCTTTTTGTACCACATGAGAGAATTAAAAATTAAAAAAAAATCATATTGCTTTATCGTCCAAGAATAATCTTTTGACAAAGCAGAATAAAATTAAACAAAAAAAAAAAAGATACTTGCTTTATGTAATAGTACGACTATTTGAAATTATCATTAAAGTATTTTGTAAATACATAATACGCTTTACTTTAGTTTTTAACAGATGATTATAATTTTTTTGAGTCATAAATTAAATATTTTTTTGTTAATGATGAATTTGGATTTGGAATTGAAGTGAAGATTTTTTAAAATTAAACATACTGTTTCTAAAATATAAATAGAGGTAAGAGTTAAAATTCTCTTTGACTTAAACAATGGTTTACACGAATCTTTTGTCTTAGCTTTGCAGATATATCCAGCATAAAATTATTGCATAAAAATAACGTTTTTTATTTTTATTTACTAAAAAAAAATATGTACTTGAAACATCTTTGACTCAAAGCAATAACAAGCTTAAGTGATTTAGATGTCACAATCGCGACGTTTCTTTAAATTTTTGAATTGTTTTCGGTTATTTTTAACTTATAAAAGTGCGAAGAAGAGCTTTCGGGCTGTATTTTGAAAACTGCAGCTGAAGCGAATCTGAAACTCCTTCCTGTGATTTCCAAATAAAGAAACAAAGAACAGTATGACCATTTTATTCAGTGGGCTCGTAAAAAGAGAACCACAAATTTTAAAAAGGAGGAGGTTTTTTGAACTGAGTAAAATTATGAGGCCATATACTCTTTGGTCCCGATTCTTCATGATAAAGGCTGTGATGAATATAATAGAAAATCTGGACATTGGACAATTTTACAAACTAATTTCCTTTTTTAAAAAATTAGTCTGTAGGCCTTTTACGAAAGAAAACCAAAGTCTTCAGTAAAGGAGATGTTGACCAATTTATGGAAGAAGCTCCAGGTAATGATTATTTATTAATTAAAGTAGCTTCTATCTTTGGACTGGCAGGAGCTTGCAAAAGAGCAGAACTTACAAATATAACCATAGACGACATCGAGGATAGAGGAAAATACATCATAGTAAAGATAAATGATTCGAAAAATCACACATCCAGAGCTTTTGTGATCTCAGAAGAAGTAAAAAACGGCAGTTATTTTAAGCTTGTTAAAAAATATACATAAAAAACACCTTATTGTCGTTATTTGTACAATTTAAATATGGAAAGTGCACTATTCAATGTATTGGAATAAATACATTTGGACAAATGCTTACTGAAATTGTGGCCTACTTAAAACTTTGCGATCCTCAGTGCTATACAGGTCATAGTTTTAGGCGCTCTTCTGCAACATTTTTGGCTGATTCTGGAGAAGAAATTAAACATATTAAGAGACTGGGTGTGTGGAAATCTACTACTGTTGCAAAGGGATACCTGGAAGATTTCCAAATAATAAATACGAATCTATGCAACAAAATTTAAACCATAAAGCATCAAACAGAAGAGCAGTATGCAAGCCCATCAAACATTAACAAGATGACTCTTGCTCCACCATTCAGTAAAGACAGTAATCCTTCAGCTACACAGCAACACCTAAATTCGACAATTAGTCTACAAATTGTATTTTTAACATTCATATAAATAATAAATAAAATTTTGTTAGATTGTGATTTAAAATAAACTTTACAGAATGTATAAATTGTCTCTTTTATGCTTGAAGAAACAATATTTAAGTAACTTTCCGCACTTGTTAGGATAATAACTATAACACCATGGGTATCTTTGAAATAATCCACTGTTGGACAAAGGTTAGTTGGGTTAGATTGTCATATTTTAGCTCAGGAATCTGTGGTAGCTTTTTCCACAGCTTTTAGAGACACCCTGTATAAGTGACAATTGTTTCAAATGCCCTACGACTACAGTAAAAAGATATGTAATTCCTCACCTTTACTAAGTTACTACTCTCATACCCATTGTCTTCATAGTCAAAACTAGCATAACCAGAACTTATAGTCTTTAGGGTGTCGTGGAAATCTAAGACAATTTCACAGAGTGGTAAATTATATAACAACATTACTCTGTCATTGTCAATATTTGTGGCATTGACTTGAACTCCCCTACGTTCCATACATAGAGACATGATCGGCCCCAGGTATTTATCTGGTGTGATTATTGTGCCTGGAAATTTAGAATAACAATGTTAATTGTCTACAGTGCCGGTTTAGAATTATCGGCGCCCTGGGCGCGAGATTTCCGCGGCGCCCTTAAAAAAAAAATAATTCTCTGGGGTCTTCACCCTTTAAATCGCGCCATTTTCTACTTATTAATAGTACCATTTCCCCCTTATTCTGCTACATTCACAAAAAACACACTTTTCAATACACTTCCTGGTGCTTGCGGCGCCCCTTTTTATTAGACAAGCCATTACTCCTAGAGTCTGGAGCATTAAATATATCAAAGTGAGTCTTGGTATAAGTATGGTATGATAAAAGGAGAGTTTACACATATATTTCACTTTCAAATCATTTCCATTTTTTCCATTTCATTTCAAAAATAAAGGATCATAGCCACCTAGATGCAAAACTCCAAAAGGCTCTCATAAAAAATCAAGTAGGCATAAAAACTTTTGAAAATGTACTATTTAAAATTGTTAAAGAAATCCAAAAATGTTAAAATATACAGGGTGTTCCAATTAAAAATTCAAAATTGAAGTCATTTCCGGGTAAACCGGAAGTAAACAAAAAGTAAGAAATATGCGAAACTCTCCTCTTTCTATGTCATTTACTTATACCGAGTCTCATTTTAATATGTCTAAAACTCTGGAAGGTATGGCTTGTCTAGTAGATTCGTTGAGACCCGGTATATTTCCATTTTTCAAAGCAGCCATTTATTTATTATCCTAAATGCCCAAATAAAGTAATAAAATAACTTTATATCAGCACTCTTAATGGAGAACGAAAATATTTTTATTTAAAAAATGTATAACAAGTTGATACATTATACAGAGTTATTCACTGTAAGTGTCCTATTAAAAGATCCCGAAAACTACTAAAGATAAATTTTTTAATTTTAGGTTTCAAATTTAAGTGATATCAATCTTAATATGGAGGATATCACAAGTTTCTGGAACTTCCGGTTAAACCGAAAGTGCGTAGCAACTTGCTTATTTTAAATAGACAACCCTATATATTATTATATTTTTATCATTTCCTATACCTAAATCTAAGCGTTTTTGACATATTTATACTCATATTTACATTTTGTGTCTCAAAAATGACGTTTGCAATCCCAAAAATGTTTATTAATACTTCCTGTAAAAAATCAGATATTATTTAATTTGGAATACATTTTTTATGTAACTCGACCCACTTTAACTGAATTTTGTAATAATAATATTTATGTACCAATAAAAAATATTGCAGCTTATTAGTCATATCAAAATAAATAATTGGAAATATCTCGAAAACTAAAGTTTTTACATATACCTTTATTTTTAATGCTAATGAAGATAAAAATATAAAATGTGGAACTAACCAGAACAAATTAAAAAAAAAAAGATTTTTGGAGGTTTTTCTAGTTTCACTGTAATTCTAATTTGTTGATTGTAATTTTTCAAAAAATTATTAAAAAATCAGTTAAAGAGGGTCCTGTTACACAAGAAATGTATTACAAATTAAATAATAAAGAATTTCTAACAGGAAAAATTAATAAATATACTTAGGTCTGCAAACAACATTCCGGGAAATAAATTTAAGTATGTCAAAAACGCTTAAACTAAGCGACATGATACACAAAATTTGCTGTTCAATCCGAAAATATGTCTTTAGCAGTATCTGAGATCTTTTAATAGAACAGAAAGAAATTTAAGATATATCCACATCCTTTTTAAAAAATGTAAACTAATAATAAAAATTCTTGGTCCAAGGTAAAAAAAAATACTTTGCAATATTTTGAACAAATAAAAATCACACAAAAAATAACAAGTATATAGCAGAACAGGGGAAAAAATGGGTTAAACATCTAATAGCATGACACCCACAGTACTCTGGCGTAAGCCTTTGTATGCTGTCTCAAAGACAAAAAAATTGGAGGTATGATAAAAAAACTAGAAAGTAAACACCTTACTTGAATATTAGGTGATTTAAAAGTCTTCAATAACAATTTAAATACCTTACCAGTTACCATAGGTTCAAAACATTCTTCTATGAGAACAGGATCAGGCCAAAGAGCAGGATTATTAACAAAAATAACCTCCTTTCCTTCTTTTTTATTTTGCTTGGTGGGTTTCATTTTAATTTTGTAGATAACTGATGGTGCTGTTATAATTGGCTCTGCGCTGTATTCCTGCTGAAGTCTTTGAGAAAATACTTCCATATGGAGAAGGCCCAAGAAACCAAGGCGCCAGCCTTGGCCTAGAGCTGGACTAAAAGAGTATGTATATTAAACTGGGTCAAAGAAAAGAAAAACAAACAATTTTTGTTTCTAACAGTACGGTAAAAATATTGTTCATGGCGACGAAAGAAAAATGTCCTTAAAATTTTCAGCCCTTAATATTAACATTAAGAGATGCATCAATAAAATTATTGATTTTTTAACAACTGTTTTATTTTTTATACAAAATCCCTTAATTTTGACCCTTCAACCAATTTACGTTCTTGAAGGAAATTAAATTCAATACAAAAAGCTCTCTTAGGAAATTTCCGTAGAATGAGCCGTTTTCATGTATTCGCGCCCTAAACATTAATCATTTTTTTAAATTTTATCACTTAGATTCGATTTTTTTACCATATCGAGGGTTAGCTTCCACATAATTTGTGATTTTCTTTTTACTCACAAAATTTGACGCTTATGGCGATTTATTTAACATGCCAGAATGCCATATTCCCTGCTTCAATAGAGTAGGCAATTATTGAACTCTTTTTATGGCATATCAACATTTATTAAAATTTCGAACATGCCAGAAGGTCTAATATTCTTACATAAAAAGAAAATCACTAATTATGTGGATACGCCCTTCTGGCAGGAAACCCTCTATATATATTAATATCAAATAATTATTCTTAAGGAAAAATTTGTGCTCCACAAAAAAGGTATCCTAACATTTTTCAATAAATTTATTCCTCTTAAAGTTATTATTACTATTATTATTATTATTATTATTATTTCTCTGAAAGATCCAACACGACGTATCCCATGGCTCCGACCCCATAGGGCGTCATGCGGAAGGCCATCCATATCGAAGACCACTCCTCGCGTCCGCTCGGTCAGTGATCTTCGGCCAAATTCATTTGCCTCAGTAGACGAAGGGATCCAAGGACTACAGATTTCTGCATCTTCATCACCAGGTGTTCGGGTGTATTTTGACATGCTGGAATGTACCTTATTTCCCTTAATATGGTATTCTTCATGCCCCCAAAAAGCCAATTATCAGGACAACCAATCGCACGGTATTCTCCGGATAGAGCCTCCGAAGTTCGCCAAGAAGATCTTGATATTTGGCTCGTTTCTCCCATTCTTTTATATCGATGTTAGTTTCCGCTGGGACGGAAAACTCTATTACATACATGGTGTGGTTTGTCTTATCAAGGAGAACAATGTCGGGTTTATTCGCTTGAATTTGATGCGTTGTTGGGAACGCGTAGTTCCAGTATATGCGACAGTTGTCATTTTCCACTACTGCCTCAATTTCTCCGGGAGCAAACGGCAGTATTGCTGTTTCATCGATGCCGTAGTAATGCCTCAGGTGATAGTGAAGTACCCGAAGAGCGTCATTATGCCGATGGATGTAGCTATTGACAGCATGCACTGGACAAGCTGACAATAAATGCATAAGGGTTTCGGGTTGCTGTCGACAGGCTCGACATGCGGTGTCAAGAACGTTGGAAAATTGGCTTCGGTACACCAATGTGTTTAACACCCCATCTTGGCATGCTAGTAAGAATCCTTCGGTCTCAGACTTAAGCTCGGCGGATTTCAAAAACCCAAACGTAAGCTTTCGAGATAGATCGAGTCTATTGATGTTTCTGTAAAAGACGCCATGCTGCGGCTTATTGATGTGATCTTCTAAGAGCAACCGTTGTTCGGCTCTTTTAACTGCAGCTGTTACAGCACTAGACTCCTGTCTTATAAGTGAGTGGTCGTCATTAGAATCTATTTCAAATCTGGTACCGAATTTCTCCGCGGCACGCTCGGCTGCCTTGAACAAAAATGCTCCAACATTGGCCATCTCATGTTCTTTTACTAACTGCAGCAGTGGATCCGTGCTTTTGGCAACCTAACAAGCAAGACTCAAAACCAAACGATCATGCATACACTCCAAGCTTAAAAGGCCACGACCTCCCTGATGGCTTGAGAGGTAAATGCGAGAGACTGATGAGCGGGGATGGATGCTGCGGTGAAGATGCTTCATTTTTCGTGTGAAATGAATGAAAATGTTTTATTAGCAACAAGTGCTATAAATAAATACAAAAAAAAATAACAATTCTAAACTACTTATAATACTTAACAATCAATAATTTTCTTTAATAAACTCTATACTTAATCTACGAAATTCGTTTACATTTAAAGCAGACCTGATATATAAAGGCAATTTATTATATTCAACTAAACCACTATAAAACAATGAATTTTGTGTGCCACTTTTCTTGGCTATAGGAACATAAATATTTGTGGCTGTTCTAGTGTTATATTGATGAATTTCATTGACAAATTTTATTTTTTTACACATATAATCAGGTAACTTCCTATGAACTATTTTAAAAATAAACAACATATTTAACATACCTAATCTTTGGTTTACTGACATAAACTGTAATGTAGACAGCATATGGGAAATTCTGGTATATCTGTCAACTCTTAATATTATACGCATTGCTCTATTTTGTAGAATTTGCAACCTATCTTTTTCAGTCTGATTAATAAATGACACAACAGTAGGGCAGTACTCAAAATGCGGACTTATAATTGTTTTATATATAGTAATACGAGACCTTAATGACAAAGATTGACAAATTCTTCTGAAAAACCCTATTTTTTTGTTAACTTTTTAATCATAAAGTTAGCATGACTCTTAAAATTTAACCTACTGTCAATCACTACTCCTAAATATTTACATTCATGAACATATTGCAGTTCTTGATTGAATAATTTTAATTTGGCTACACCATCATTAGTTTTGTTATTTAAAATCATAACATTTGTTTTTTAACATTTACAAATAACTTATTCTTTAATAACCAATCTTCAACTTTTTTAATTCTCCGGACATTTTGTCAATTGCACTGTCAACATTTATATCACTTACAGAAATACATGTATCATCCGCAAACAAATTTAACATTGTAGTCTCATCAAAACAGTTGTCAATGTCATTAATATAAATGAGAAACAAAATTGGTCCCAATATTGTTCCCTGAGGAACCCCATGACAGACACTTCTCTTCTTAGAAACCACACCATCAACTCTTGTTTGCTGATATCTTCCCAAGAGATAATCTTCAAACCATTTGTATGCATTGCTACTAATTCCACATTTGACCAGTTTTTGTAATAAAATTTTTCTATCTACTGTCTCGAATGCCCTCTTTAAATCGAGAAAAACTGATACCACACTATGATCCTTGTCCACAAGTTCTTTCCACTTCGATATAACCAGCTGCAATGACGTTTCACATGAATGTATATCTCGAAATCCACTCTGGTTTTCTATAAGGATACTGTTAATCTTTAAATGTTCCAAAAGCTGATCTTTAATATGCATTTCTAATAGTTTTTCGTGTGCTAACGTCCAGTTCGCGAAACTCTTCTCGCGTCCACTTAACTACTCCAAACGAATAAAGCAATACAGGAACTGCTAGCATGTTAGTTGCAGCAACCTTATTCAATCCTGATAGTTCAGATTTCCATATTCTCCTTAAGCGTTGCCTGTAATTGCTTCTCAGCTCGGTCTTTACAGCTTTAACATCCTGAGTACGATTTTGGTCGATACCTAAATATCGATATGTTTCGTTATTTCTAAGCGGATGGAGAATCGCGCTGGCAGCAAGTTGATCTGCCTCTAAATCGTTACCATATCGGCCCTTCACCAGCCTAAGTTTTGCACATTTGTCAAGTCCGAACTCCATGTCAACATCTTTGGTCTATTCGTGAACCACTTTAAGAGATTGTTGTAGATCTCGCTCACTAGTTGCATAGTTTCAGGTCATCCATATTAAACAGATGGGTTACCTTACGCTCCCTTCTTCCAGGTGGTCCACAGCAATACCCCCGAGTCTTCCGAAGAGAC